>VSMD01086266.1:0-74011 GCA_008750895.1 Mirza zaza
CCTCTGCTGCATCCCATCCCTCTGCTGCATCCCATCCCTCTGCTGCATCCCATCCCTCTGCTGCATCCCATCCCCTCTGCTGCATCCCATCCCCTCTGCTGCATCTTATCCTCTCTGCTGCATCCCATCCCCTCTGCTGCATCCCATCCCCTCTGCTGCATCCCATCCTCTCTGCTGCATCCCATCCCCTCTGCTCACTCCCATTTTCTCTCCTCTGCTCATTCCCGTTTCACACTGCTGCATCCCCTGCTCTCTCTGCTCTCTGCTGCAACCCCATTCCTGCTTGCTGATCTCCGTTTTCCACTGCTGCATTCCCATCCCCTGGGCTCACTCTCATTCCTTCCTGCTGATTCCCATCCCCTTGCTCTTTCCTACTTCCCAGTGCTGAATCCTAGTCCCATCTTCTCATTCCCTTTTCCTTCTGGTCATTCCCATTTCTCTCTGCTGTATTCCCACTTCCCATTCCTCACCTCTGCATTCTTGTTTCTGTATGCTGCATTCCCATCCCCTCTGCTACATTTTCATTTTCCACTGCTGCATTCCCATTTTTCTCTTTCGAGTACCCATTCCCATCTTTTGCATTCCCATTTTCCTCTGGCGTATTCCCATTTCTCTGTGCTCATTGCCATTCCCCTCTGCTGTGTTTCCCACCGAGGAATGTTAAGCTGCCCGTTCTTGCAGTTGTGCTTCCTCCTCACCTCCCTGTGCTTTGTTGCAGCCCTGAACTTGCTCTGAGCAATCCAGTGAACATTTCTCTGCTATTTGATACTGTTCAAAATTCCTTGTTGAAATTCTCTTTCCGCTGTGGTATACATGATGGCTGTCATTCCCAATTCTCTTCCCACCTCTAGGGCTGATACTTTCAGGGATATCTTTCCTTTTGTAATAATGTTCCTCCTCTTCAGCCCACCTCTTACAAATTGGTAGGTTCTGCCTAATTTAGCTCTCTTATTTTTTTTACTGAACACACACTCTCATTTTCATCTAATGTTTCAACTACCGACTGGATCGTATATCTTCCCAGTCTTTAGCTGTAACCAGACCTCTGTTTCAGCTCCAGAGTAATATTTCTGCCTGCCTGTGGGGTGTCACACCTGGAGGTCTCTTGCTCTCCTCTGATGCCACCTCTCTAACACAGAACTTCCTAGCTTGTCCCCCATACCTGCTCATCCTCCTGCATCCCTGACTTGCCAAATTGCACCACCATCTGCCTGGGCCCTGCAAAGAAACTCTGGGAGCCTTTGCTCACACTCATTGACACTTACTCCTGTCCACTCTATTGCCTACATCTTGTTCAAAACTGCCGCTCATCCTCACTCCACTTCCAGGATTTCTCAGCCTGTGTCACCAGCTGTCCTACACCACGCGAGTGCTCTCTTTCTGAAACACTGCACTGTTGGTGTCACTCAGCTGCCAAACATTCTTTAATAGCTCCCTGTCACCTACAGAATAAAGTCCAAGCTACTTGTATGTCATAAAAATCTTCATAATCACCCCCCTCCGTCCACTTCTCCTGCCTTTCATCCCATCAATCTCCCACAGCTCCGCCCAGTTCTCCATGGCTGCATTTTATTGGACATGACATGATCGCCCCTTTGCATACATTTTTCTCTTACTTGGGACATTCTCTGCCTGCCTCCCCACCCAACCTTGTTTCTCCAGCTTCCCACTCCATATATCACCCTTATTACGCACCAGGATGCAGTTCGAGTACTGTCCCCTCTGTGACATCTTCCCAGACCCCTTTGTCATCAGGCACAACAAAGACTCTCCTCCCTTTGTCTGCCCGTGGTGCTGGGGCATTTTTCCCTTTTGGCACTATGACACTGAATTGTAAACTGAAGGCAGGGCCCATCATGACAACTAAACACTCTGCTTTGCTTTCACTTTTAACGAATCTTTTCCAAATAAATGGGCTGGGAAGTTAGGAACTAAGTGAAAGTATGAATGAGAAAAAGTCAACGCAGGGTTCTGCCTACCAGAGTTGCCCAATCAGTATGATATAAATGAGAGAAGATCCTTTGCTAGGAGAGTAATTTGCTTCAGAGACAGTTGACTTCTCTGAACTTAATTATATTTCTTTTTCAATTAAAATTGTCTTAACTAATCCTCCAGCAATTCTGTAGCTGGGTTACTTGTAACTCAGAAGGGAATATATCATTTAACTTATGCTCAACTCTGTATAATTAAACAGCGGCTTCTGTGCATGTTATTTCCCATGAACACCAGTTAGGATAGTTCTTTTTTAAAAGAAATAAAACTTGAACCAGTGGTTTGGGAGAATTAGGGGATTGTGAATCGTTCATCTATTCCAGCAAAGGCAAGCAGTAAAATGCATTGGTTAGAACAGCATTTTCAGCCTGTGAATCTCAATCCAGCAATAAGTTGTGAAATCAATTTAGGGAGGTCTATCTAGTATTTTTGATGAATTAAAATATAACAAAAATCAAATCGAAAATACCAAAGTAGAATGCGTATAGTAAAGGTAAATATTAATTTGTGAAACCTTCATTTCAGATGTGTGTGTGTATGTGTGTGATTTGTCATGAACTGTAGTATAATATTTCTTACTGTGTGTCACAGTCAAAAAAGTTGGAAAACAGAGGTGATGAGCATTTATCGAATCTTATTGATTATGAGTTCTGCCACCAACTCCCTGTGTGACTTTGGGCAATTGTTTAATGTCTCTCAATCTTACTTTTCTATGAAATGGAAACAATAACAACACTCACTTCTTAGCATTATTATGAGAATTAAATGCATTAAATCATGTAAAGTACTTAGAATAGTGCTTGTCACAGAATATTATATGGGTTTTAATATTATATTTTAATTATATTGATATAATAACCATATTAGTAGTTATATATATATATCACTATTAGAATCTATAATAAAAAAAACTAGACTGAACTTGAACTATTAACCTCACAAAGAAAAGAGAACATTTGCTGGAATGCTGATTGTAAGATATGTGAGTAGGAGTCCATGTGATAAATATAAAATGATGCTCCTATTGTGTTTAATTTATTAATTCAATTCAATAGACATTTATTGAGCATCTACTATGCAGTTTCTGTCCCGAGGAAATTAGAATCTATATTTTTTCTGCTCCTACTGGCAGGAAGACACTAGACCAAGCCTAGACCAGAATACCAAGTTGGGGGTTATAACCCTTACCCTTGAGCACTTAAACCTGGTGGAGTAGCTAGGACACAAAAACAAATATCTCATTAAAAGGCAACTTACAACAGATACTACATGAAGGGTATAAATAGTCTCACAAGAGAGCAAAGAAAATAAATTCTGGCCAAAGACATCAGAGTGTAGAAAGAGGGGTAACAGAGTGGCTCCATTGAAGAAAGGACTTGAAGAATGGGTGCTATTTAAATGAGAAGAGACAGGAGAAAAAGGACCCTGGGCAAGGAAAGGACACAATATACAGGATAGGGCTGGGAGACTACAATGCTTATTTAAAGAAGGAGCACACAGTCTATTGTGAGTACTCTAGGAGGTAAGATTGGAAACAGAGAGTGAGCTGGGATTGATGTCTTTGACTTTGTTGTCGTGGATCATAACTGTATCTTCTGCAGAATTTTGTGTTCCTGCATCTGACCACCACCTCCCATCCTTTCAGCTCACCTTCCCTTCCTCTACTACTGCTGTACCATGCTCTGGCTTTGAGTCATCTTCCACTCCGCCGAACCTGCCTCTTCACACCCCTTCCCACACCCCACATCCTCACCATCCTACCTGTGGCTGGCCAGCAGCACCATACTCCTTCCCTCACAGACGTCATTAACTCCTTTGCCCCCTTCCCTCTCTAGGGAACTTGCCAGGCAAAGTCTGAGCCTGGTTAAACCATATTGTTTGCCTACTCTGTGCATGCTCCCTAACTGGTGAACTCTGAAGAAAAGTATACACTGTGGTGTTTCACCTTAAATTCATGAGCACGGATATTAAAGGGCACTCAACATTGATGAATGGCAATCCTATAACATTTCCATAGTATCTCTATTCTCCCAATCTCCAAAATTGCCATTTCACACTTAGTTCCTGGAGCCAGTACAAACAATTATTCTGTCACTTACTCACCAGCTACGTGAATTTAATCTCAATGTGTCTCATGTAGCGTAAAATGGGGAACCACCATATTGAATTTTTATAATTAAATGATTTAATAGATGTAAAGCATTTGTATACTGCCATAGTAAGCTTTATAGAAATATTTGCTATAATTATTGTTCTTTTCTCTCCTTAAAGACCCTATGCCCTTTTCTCTTTCCTTTTCACTTAATTAACATCCTTACCTCACACTTTATTTGGAAATAAAAACAACTGGAGCTAGGTGTGGTAGCACATGCCTGTAGTCTCAGCTGCTTGGGAGGCTAAGGGGGTAGGATTGCTTGAGCCAAGGAGTTTGATGTCAGCAACATAGCAAGAACTTGTCTTTAAAATACATTTTTTTAATTAAAAAAAAAGCAAGAATTGGAAGAGTACTCTTGGAAGATGGAAGAGTAGGTAGCATCAAGAATCTGTCTACTACCTAGAGAACAATTTTACTTGAAGAATCTTTCTGATGTAACTGCTTTGGAACTCTAGAGTCTTTTGAAGGCTTACAACTTCTAGGGGAAGGCTTGGATAGTAAATTACAGTTAATTCCAGTCAATTGCAGCTTTCAGCATAGCAGCAGCTGCCCATCCTCCATCCCAGCTCCATGGCAAGCAACTGTGCACATTCCCAGATCAACCTGAACACAGTTTGCAGCAGCCAGCGCGGGCAAAAAGGATCCTGCCAAGGATCTGTGCTCTGACCATTGATTGCTGTTTCTGATCACAAAGGTACACAAAGAGGCAAGTGTCACTTTTGTTGCACCTTTCCGTATTGATGCAAGTCCTTTTCCATCTCACTGAAATGACTTTTAGGGATTTAAAGAGCCAGTACCCTTTTCCTCCCTTAATTTTTCTCTTTTTCTCCCTTTGGGAGACAGACATTAAACTCCAGGAAATTCAAAAACAACTGCAACTACAGGGAAAATTAGAAAGCAACCACACATGTCCAGTAAAGGTGCAGGCTCAGGAAAGACTAGAGAAGGTCTTACATTTATACCTCAGGCTGATCCTCAGCAGACAACCTACAACAATAAAATAAAAATAACAAAAACCAGAAAACCCAGGGGAAGAGGGAGAATCTAATTTGCAAAGTTACCATGTCATTAGGTCCAAATGTCCAGTTTTCAATAAAAAATATCACAAGACATAAAAAGAAACAGGAAAGTATAGCCCAAAGTAAAAAATAAATAATTCAACAGAAGCTGTCATTGAAAAAGATCTAATGGCAAATCTACTTGACAAAGAATTTAAAACAACTATCTTAAAGATACTCAAAGAACTAACAAACGACATGGAGAAAGTCAAGAAAATAATGTATGAACAAAATGAAAATATCAATAAAGAAATAGACAACCTAAAAAGAAACTACAAAAAAAATCCTGGAACCAAAGAGAAAAATAACTTGAATTAGAAATTTACTAGAAGGATCCAAAGACAGATTTGAGCAGACAGAATAAAGAATCAGCATACTTGAAGATAGGATAATGGAAATTATCAAGTCTGAGAGGCAGAGAGAAAAAAGATGGAAGAAAAGTGAACAGAGCCTAGGGGACCTGTGGGACACCATCAAGTGGACCAACATACACATTGTAGAAGACCCAGAATAAGAGAAGAAAAGAGGGCAAGAGAGAATATTTGAAGAACTAATGACTGAAAGGTGCCCAGATTTGATGAAAGGCATGAATATAAATATCCAAGAAGCTCAATGAACTCCAAGTAAGAGGAATTTAAAGAGATTCACACTGAGGCATGTTATAATCAAACTGTCAAAATCCAAAAACAAAGAGAAAATGTTGAAAACAACAAGAGAAGAGCAACTTGTCACATACAAGGGATCCTTACTAAGATGATTTGAAGATTTCTCATCAGAAATTTTGGAAGCCAGAAGGCAGTGGACTAATATATTCAAAGTGCTACAAGAAAAAAAAAAAAACTGTTACCAAGAATTTCATACCCAAAAAAACTGCCCTTTGAAACTGAGAGAAAAATTAAGACATTCCCAGATAAACAAAAGCTGAGAGAGTTTGTTACCATTAAACCGCCTTGTAAGAAATGCTTAAGAGAGTCCTACAGGGTGAAATAAAAGGACATCAGACAGTAACTTGAAATAAAGTAACCAGAAGCCATATTAAGAAATAAAGATCTTAATAAAGGTAAATACATGGGAAATTATAAAAGCAAGTATGATTGTAACAACAGTTTGTACTCCACTTTTTGTTTTCTACAGTATTAGTGATGAATACTTTTTTTAAAAAAACACAATTACTAGTCTAAATGCTAATATTATTGTTACTTTGGTTTATAATTACACATTGTTTTCTACATAATTTAAGGAACCAATGAATTTAAAATAATTATTTGACATACTATAATTATGGTTTGGAGCACACAGTGTATAAAGATGCAAGTTTTTCATATCAACAGCTGAAAAAAGTGGAGATGGAGCTGTAAAAAAATAGTTTTGGTATGTTACTGAAGTTACACTAGTATAAATTCTAATTAGAATGTTATAACTTCAGGTTGTTAGTGACAAAGTTAGCTTTAGAATACACACAAAAGGAAATGAGAAAGGAATTTAAGTACTTCACTACAAAAAAAATCAACTAAACACAAAAGAAGACAGTAATGCAGAAAATGATAGCAAAAAAAAAAAAAAAACTATAAGCCACATAAAATATATAAAAATGACAGAAATAAATCTCTGCTTACTAGTAATTACTTTAAGTGGATTAAACATTATCAAAATGCAGAGACCAGCAGAACGAATAAAAACATATGATCCAACTATATGTTGTCTATGAGAAGCTTGCTTTAATTCAAAGATACAAACAGATTCAAAGTGAAAGGATGGAAAAAGATATTCCATGCATTAAATAATAACCAAAAGAGGTGACTATTCTATTAAAAATATGCAGTGGTGACTATTCTATTAATAATACTAGGAAAAATAGACTTTAAATCTAAAAAGTTATGAGACAAAGAATATTATATATTAATAAAAGTTTCAATACAGTAAGAAGATAAAAAATTATAAACATTTATGTACTAATAACAAACCACAAAAATATAAGAAGCAAAAACTGACAGAATTAAAGAAATAGACAGTTTTACTATAATAGTTGGAGACTTTAATATCCCCTTTCTGAATAATGAATAGAACAACTAAACAGAAGATAAGTAAAGAAATAGATGATTTAACACATTAAACCAACTATATCTAACAGATAGATATAGAATATTTTACCCAATAGGAACAGCATACATATTCTTCTTGAGTACACATGGGACATTTTCCAGAATAGACCATATGTTAGGCCACAAATTAGTTAAGGATCAATAGATTTAAAAAGACAGATATCATACATAGTACTTTCTCTGACCACAATGAGATGAAGTTAAGGAAGTAAAACTGGAAAATTTACAAAACTGTAGAAATTAAACAACATTCTCTTAAACAATGGGTCAAATAAAAAATCACAAAGGAAACTTGAAAATACTGAGGGACAAATGAAAATGAAAACACAGCATATCAAAACTTATGGGACATAGCAAAAGCAGTACTAAGGGGGAAATTTATAGTTCTGAATGCTTACCTTAGAAAATGAAAACGTTTTCAAATCAACAATCTAAATTTATAATTTAAAGAACTGGGAAAAGAAAAACAAACTAAACACAAAACTCACAGAAGGAAGGAATAATCAATATTAGAGATAAATGAAAAAAAAAATAGAAAAACAATAGAGAAAAATCAATGAAACTAAAAGTTAGTGCTTTAAAAAGGTCAACAAAATTGACAGATGGACTAAGAGAGAGAAAGAGAGAGAGAAGACTCAAATTACTAAAATCAGATATGAAAGTGGAGACATTACTACCAATTCTATAGAAATAAGGATTATAAGTACTATGAATGATGGTACACCAACAAATTGGATAACCTAGATGAAATGTACAAATTTCTAGAAACATAAAACCTACCAAGACTAAATCATGAAGGTATAAAAATCTAAATAGACCTATAATTAGTAAGGAGATTGAATTGGTAATCAAAAATCTTCCAACATCTTCCCCCTCAAAAAAAAAAAAAAAAAAAACCCAGTAGCTGATGGTTTCACTGGTGAATTCTACCAAACATTTTTTAAAAATAATATTGATCCTTCTCAAACTTTTCCAGAAGTTGAGAAGGAGGAAAGATTTTCTAATTTATTCTATGAGGCCAGAATTACCCTGATACCAAACCCAGACAAAGATTCTACAAGAAATGAAAACTACGCACCATATGTCTTATAAACATTGACACAAAAATCTTCAACAAAATACTAGCAAAGCAAATTCAGCAACATATTAAAAGGATAGGATTATACACTGTGACCAAGTGGGATTCATTTCTGAAATGCAAATATGGTTCAACATATGAAAATCAATGTAATATACCACACTAACACAACGAAGGGAGAAAAAACACATCATCTTAGCTGGTGCAGAAAAAAGCATATGACAAAATTAACACCATTTCATAATTAAAATACTCAATAAACTAGGAATAAAAAAATCTACCTCAACATAATAAAAGCCATATATTTTAAAAACCCACAGCAAATAACATACATAACAGTAAAAGATTTTCTTTTAAGATTAGGAACAAGGCAAGGATGCTCACTTTCAACACTTCTGTTTAACACAATCCTAGAAGTTCTAGCCAGAACAATTAGGCAAAAAAAGGAGTAAAAGACATACAAATTATCAAGAAAGAATTAAAATTATCTCTGTTTGAAGATTATGTGATCTTGTATAGAAAACTCTAAGGATTTCCCCACAAAACTCTTATGACTGATGAATGAATTTAGCAAAGTAGTAGGATATAAAGTCAAAACATAAAAATCAGCTGCATTTCTGTACACTGACTACGAACAAACTGAAAAGATAACTATGAAAATAATTCCATTTACAATAGCACCAAAAAGAATAAAATGATTAGGAATTAACTTAACCAAGAAACTAAAAGACTTTTACAATATAAACTACAGAACATTGCAGAAAGAAATTAAAGAAGACATAAATAAATAGGAACACATCCCATGTTCATGGATTAGAAGGAGTAATATTGTTAAAATATCAGTAGTACCCAAAGCAATCTACAGATTCAATTCCTATCAAAATTCTAATGATGATTTTTATAGAAATAGAAAAACTCATGCTAAAATTCATATAGAATTTCAAGGGACTCCAAATAGCCAAAACAATTTTGGAAAAAAAAAATAAAAAAAGAACAAAGCTGGAAGAGTCACACTTCCTGACTTTAAAACTCACTATAAAGCTACAGTAATCAAACCAGTGTAGTACTGGCATAAAGATAGGCAAATAAACCAATGAAATAGAGAGCCCAGAAATAAACTCTCATATATGGTTAAATTATTTTTGATAAGTATGCCAAGACTACTCAATGGGGAAAAGACAACCTTTTCAACAAATGCACTGGACTACGGTAAAGCAAAGGCAATATATGTAACATAAACATCTGTACCCCCATAATATGCTGAAATAGAAAAAAAAATTTTAAATGGCATTGGAAAAACTGGATATCTACATTCAAAGGAATGAAGTTGGGCCCTTGCCTAACACAATATATAAAGATTACCTCAAACTAGATCTAAAACCTAAATGTAAGAACTAAAACAATAAAATTCTTAGTAGAAAATATAAGGCAAAAGCTTCACCACATTGGATTTGCCAATGATTTCTTGGATATTAAAAAGGCAAAGGCAACAAAAGAAAAAGTAGACAAACTGAACTTCATGAAAATTTTTTAAATTTGTGCATCAAGACACTGTCAAAATGGGGGAGATTTTGCATGCATGGAGACAGTGAACATGTGAGAAATCTCTACACCTTCCTATTGACTTTGCTGTAAACCGAAATATGTTCTAGAAAGTATGTAAAAAACCATCAAAGTAAACAAAAAAGAAAAGACTGTCAACAAAGTAAAAAGGCAACCTACAGAATGGGAGAAAATATTTCCAAGTCATATCTAGGATAAGCGATTAATGTCCAGAATATACCGAAAACTCCTAAAACTCAACAACAACAACAAAATCAAGCAAATTACAAAATTTTAAAATGGGCAAAGAACTTGAATACTTAAAGAAGATATATAAATAGCCAATAAGAACATAAAAAGATGCTGAATGTCACTAATCATTGAAATGAAAAGAAAAGCTAAACTATAATGAGATACCAGCTCACACCCATTGGATAGCTACTACCAAAAAAAAAAAAACCCCAGACAACAGCAAGTGTTGATGAGGATGGAGAAATTGAACCCTTGTGCACTGCTGGTGGGAATGTAAAATGGTACAGCCACTGTGGAAAATAGTATGGCAGTTTTTCAAAATACTAAAAATAGAATTACCATGTGATCCAGCAGTTCCACTTCTGAGTATAGACTCAAAATAGTTGAAATCAGGGTCTTGAAGAGATATTTGCACTCCCCTGTTCATAGCAGCATTATTCACAATAGACAAATGTAGAAGCAACCCAAGTGTTTATCAGTTAATGAGTAGATAAACAAGATGTGGTATATGCATACAATGGAATATTATTCAGCCTTAAAACAGGAAATTCTGCAATATGCTACAACATAGATGGACCTCAAAGCATTTATGCTAAATGAAATAAGCCAGTCGCAAAAAGACAAATACCTTATGATTACACTTACATGAGGTACTTAGTGTAGTCACAATCACAGGACAGAAAGCGAAATGGCAGTAGTACTACCAGTAGAATGGCAGAGGCTGGAGGAAGTGGGAATGAGGAGCTATTGTTTAACGGTTCTGGAATTTCAGTTTTACAGGATAAAAAGAGTTATGGAGATGGATTGTGGTGACAATTGCACAACATTATAGATGTATTTAATACCACTGAAACGTACACTTAAAAACTGGTGAGATGGTAAACTTTATGTGTATTTTACTATAATTTTAGAAAAATGTTAAAAAGCAATTGGACAGCAACTTCATTTTTTTTCTACCAAGTCTACCACCCCTCTAATATTGATACGCATGTCCTGCACTGCCCCCTGAGCCAACTCTTTTCTTATATTCTAGACTGTTCTGCTCTCACCTTCAAGGACTTCAGTCCTGCAACTCTCCCCCCATCTCCAGCATTAATGACTCCTCTTCTGTCTACAGAATCATTCTGTTCATACACAAACAGGCTCTAGCATTACTTAACTTTGAAATAAAATAAAACTTTCTCTTGACCCCCAAAGCCTCGTTAACTAGTTCCCCATTTTTATTCTCACTTTTAGAGCAAAACTCCTTGAGTTTCCTGAGGTCACTTTCTCCATTTCCTGTCCTTGCATTCTTTCTTCAACCCACCCCTGTTGGGCTTCCAGTCCTACCACTCCATTGGCACTCCATGGGCCTGATGATTTCCAGGCTGCCAAATCCAATAGTCTGTTTCCATATTACTGTCTCTCTCAGCATTCCACACAGTGGATCACTTTCTCCATCTGAAAATACTTATTTTCCTGGCTTCCGTGGTATCTCACTCTCCTGATCTTCCTCCTTCCTCACTGGTCACTCTTCACAGAAAACTATGCCAACCCTCTTGTGTTCAATTCAAAATACTGATAAACCAAAGCCCTCGTCCCAGGCTCCCATCTCTGCTCCATCTACACAATCTTCCCAGGTGACTTTACCCAGACTCGTGACATTGACCACCTTCCATATCCACTTTATTCTAAATCTGTATTGCTATCCTAAACTTTTTCCCAACATAGAGGCTTATGTTAAAATATTTACATTTATATATTTCACCTCTCTATCTGGAAGTGTAATAATTATCTGAAGCCTAACACTGTAGGAAGATAACCCACCGTTGTCCTGCTACTTTTGCTAATTTCCCTCCTCGATAAGTAGCATCCAGCTTCTCATGCCAAAAATTTATAGATTAGCCTTAATTTCTGTCTATCCTTCACCATGATATATAAATCATCAAATCCTGAAGGTTTCACCATGAAAATACATTTAGATCAACTCATTCCCCTCCATCTCTACTGCTCCCACCGTAACATATAAATCAATGTCAGTCTTACGCTTTTTGCCCTGCTCATTCTCCACAAAGCAATCAGATCATGTTATACCCCTTTTAAATCTCCTCCCACTGTCTCCCACCTTTGTCACACTTGAAATGACATATATATTACATCCTTAGCATGACTCACAACTCCCAAATGATCTGGCCCCTGCCTTTCCCTGCAACCTCGCCTGAGGCCACTCTTCCCCATGCGTACACTTGGCCGCTCCAGCTTTCCCTTCGTTTCTACAACCTTCCATGCTCATGGCCACCTTTGCCCTCGCTGCTGCTCTGCCCGGGATGATGTTCCAGCGATCATCACAGGGCTGGTTTCTTCTTTTCCTTCAGATCTCAGCTTAAATGTCACGTCCCTGGTGAGGCACTTGGCCACCATCTAAAGTAGGCATTAGTCACTCTATCATTTCACTTATTTTAATCCTCTGCATGGCACACAATGCTAACGTATTCATTTTCCAGTGATTATTCCCCTCTCCCGCCCTTCCCCACTGGAGAGTGAGCTCTGTGCAAACTCTTCTGCCCATCTACGGCTCACTACTCCACCTGTGCTGACAGCTAGCACGTTCCAAGGGTTAGGTAAATTCCCAGCTGAATGACAGATGAGCTAGGAGGGCTTTTGGGACTTCATCATTTAGACCATGAGGGGCCAGTGATGTGGTGCAAAGGCATCATTCTCTCACTCCCTCAAAATGCCACACTCACAGAGTACCAGCCCCTTGTCCCTATGTCACAGCCTTCCTTCACTGTGACACTCCTCGCCGAGACATTTCTATCGCCTTTCAATGGCATTCGTTGCCCTCTTTCTTTCCCCGATCCAATCCATTCCACACGCCACCATCAGCCCTCTTAAAATTCTGCTCTCATCATATTGCTTTCCTGCTCCAAATCTTCATAGGTTTTCCACAGCTTACAGAATAAAGTTCAAAATCCTCAGCCTGAACCAAAGGACTCTTTACAATGACTATGAAAGCTGCCTCTGGATACAGAAAGAAATACTAAATGTCTCTGCTCCAGCGGCTGGGACACTCTGAGATGAGTTATTTCTCCCTTTCCTTTGTAACTCAAGTGAGTTCTTAAAGATTTCTTTAAAATTCAATGCCAAATGTCCCCAGACCCCAACCCGGAACACCCGAACAAGACTCCACAGTAAGTATCATAACAGGCATCTGAGCTGAAGTCAAGCGCACTTCAAGATGGTTTTAGGAGTTCCCCAAACACGACGTTTTTCCCGTATCAATTTGGAGTGTTTATCAAAGCTCTAGGATCACTTCCTTGGTAAAAGGCTTTGGCGAGTTTTGATGAGTGGTCTAGTATGTCTATTCTCCTCCTTACATCCTTTTAATCCAAACCCGTCTGGACCCATGTTTCTCAATCCTAAATGCACATTACGATTAATGTGGATACATAAAATGGGGAGCTTTGAAAAGAATGTCAGTGCTGGAGCCTCACTGCAGTCGAATTGAATCAGTGTCTCCAGGCTGGGACCCAAGCACCAGGGTTTTACAACCACCTTAAATCTATGACATGAAATAGAATGAACTTGCAGGAAGGAAGACCTCGGGGAGTTCTAACCCTTTCTAAGACATCAAGTGCCAAACTTTAAAAAATGACATTGAAGGTGGGCAATGGAGACAGAGAAGGAACTAAAATAATTAGAACACCAGCTAACATCTGAGAGCTAATATGCGACGCCAGCCACTGCTCACAGTGCACTAACTTATCTTCACTGCAGCCCTATGAGAAAAGTAGTATTGCTTATCTCAATTTTATGTTTTATCTGAGGTATAGAAAGAAGTTTAAGTGATTGCCCAAGGTGAGCAAGCTGAAGCTGGGGTTTGAACCCTGAAAATCTGGCTTCAGAACCTAGTCTTATCTATCCCCGTGGCAGCAGCAGCCTTACTGAGTACAAGGCACTGTTCTCACATACTGTCTCATCTAATCTTCCCAACAATCTTGTGAGGACTGTTAGTATATTACCTCCAATTTGCAAAGCACAAACAGGTGAAATGACTCAACTAAGCACTCTACCAGGAATGGGAAACTGGAACATCTTTTGCTGCCTTTCTAGGGTTCCACGTTTCAGCCGTTCTCCTGGAGATAAGGCATGTGCACTTACGGTCTGCCTGTTCTCAAGAAAATATTTGACAATATCTTGGTGTCGCCACATTTATTAGTTGTTTTTTTTTTTTAAAGTTTAAAATCCTGAAAGCCTGTTCACGAGGGGAGCCCACAGCAGACAGCTGGAAGCACACGGGACATTGCAAAAGCAGAGGCCGCAGCCCCTTATAGAGGCACTTGCCTACCAGGAACTCTGAACTTGACCTCACTGCAGAAAGCCAGGATGCACTTGCTTTAGGCAAGGATTCCAGGCCCTTACTAAGTTCCCTCCTGCGGTTTCTTGCTCCATCCCCATCCTGGATGCAGAGTCCTTATATGCCTTTAGAACAGGCTATTCATAATGCTCATCAGAGCGCCTGGAACCCTCCTTCCCACCCCCTCCATTAATATGCACCATCTTGAAATGTCTATTATAAAACTGCTCAAATGTTTGGAGAAGGTTTAATTTTAAAATGCTCATCCTCTGTCCACCAGGAGCCTACTTTCCATCCATCTGTTAAATGCACCCACTGTTGCATTTTCAACCGATGCTAATGAGTGAATGTGCTATTCTTCCCAGGTGTCATAATAGTTTCATTATGAGTGTGGCTTCAGAGGCAAGATGGACATTAATGATGGGAATTTCAGGTACCTCAGCCCATTTGAAAAGTTTGGATTCTGTTGCACAGGCAAGAGGGAGCCATTGCCATTTTTGAGCAGAAAGAGAGACATGGGACCTACTTTAGAAAATCAATCTGGCAGTGATATGTAGAGTGAATTGGAGCGGAGAAAGGAACAGTTGGTTGGAACATGGTGCCGCGAAGCCAAGGGCTTGGAAATGCTGGCACAGAACATGTGGATTCATCAGCACAAACCATTCTCGCTGCTAAAAAAGCCGGTCAAAGAGCACAGCTAACTGATGATGGATTTGAATTAGGAGGACAGCACTTAAAATATGTCTACACTGCGCCGCTTTTATCTTCAGATACCATATTAGGAAAAAGCTTCCACACATCTCTCATTACCGAGTTAGTGGCCTCCTTGGTGCATTAAATCTTCTATTTTCAGACCTGAATGTCCTGGGCAAGGAACTCCATTTCATCAGGACGGGGATGCTATTTCATCTCCCTTTATGGTATGCAGGTTTGGATCCTGCAGAACCTTTTGCAGGAGGACCCCTCTTTTGCCACTTCCCCCAGGCTTTGGCTATTCCCTCTCCTTAGTCACACTCTCTCTGCCTCTGTCCCGGATCCAGGGCACCCCACAGAGCAGCAGAAACCACGCTCTTGCTCTCTGCCCATCCTCCTCCTTCGTGGCTGACACCTTCCCAGGTCAACTCTAGCATTCACTAGGGTGACATCGGGCTGTACTTTGAGCTCCAACCATGGCCCAGTGACAGATGACTTCAGGGGCAAATAACTTCAGGAGCAGAGAATAAGACATTTCTTTTGCTGTGTTTATAAGTCACTGTGGCTGCAGGAATCTTCAGTTCTGCAGAATTCTGTATTTCTGATATTTCATTTCTAAACTTGAACAAAGCCAGGCTAGGATGTTCTGGTTCACAAGCTTCTAATCTCAGAGAGACTGCGTAGAGATATCAGAAGTCAGGGGATCTTGTTCCTGTTGCAGGGGCTTCTCTGACCCCTCGGCCAAGCTTTGCAGTGATCTGTAAGCTGCACCATCTCTGCTGCCTGAACATGGTATCAGCCACGCTCACGCACAGGAGAGAGCCAGGCCCGGGTACATGTGAACCTGGGTCCTGTGTTTATACATATTCTTCCTCAGCCATGCAAGGGTCAAATCCTGCCAAATCATGGTTACTGTGCATTGGTATAGAAATCAGGATACATTACAATCAATAGTTTGCAAAACCAAGATTGTTTTAACGGCTCAGAAAAAAATATTGCTGACTCACCATTCAGACTTCAACCTCCCTTCAACCACTACCCTGACAGCAGCAAACTGGCTTTCCAAACTTCCCTGTGCCAACAGCTAACCTAAAGCAGGGCTCTCAGAGTCCCCTCTTCCTTCACCCTTTTCCTTTCTAATTCTTCCTTTTATGTTTTTCCTGGCTGTATATCACCCTGTTTCTCTTCCTTTCTTTAACTTGCTGACTTCTCCTCACCCTCAGACAACCGAGAACACAATGTTCTGCTCCTTTTAGAGTATTCCCAATCCTAGCCAGTGGCGGCATCATTTACCTGGAGGTTAATCTAAGACTGGCGGTTCTCAAACTGGAGCTTGCAGCACCAAGCGCCAACACACACATTGCTGGGCTTTCACCTTGGTGCTTCTGATTCAGTAACTGGTTTGGAAGGTCTGGGGTGGCCCCCAAACTTGCTTTTCTCACAAGTTCCCGGGCAATGTCCCTGCTGTTGGTGCAGCCGTCACACTTTGAAAGCCACTGTCCTAGAAACCTCCTCTCCTCCCCTTTCCTCCCGTACCACAAATAACTAATCAGGTTTATGTCTCTAAATCAGTCTTTCTGCCCGACACCAACGCCCTAGTTGGAGCCTTTGCCATTCCCTCTTACACTGCCACAATCACCCGCAAGCCACACTGCTCTATCTCCTGTCTTGCCCCTTCAATGTCTACTGCCAGTGACATGATCTCTCTAGAACTCAGGTCAGACCACATTCATCCCTGGTGACAACCCTTCAGTGGCTCCAACAGAATAATGCTTTGCTTCTTCGGTGTGGCACATGTGGCCTGGCCCCAGCTACCTCTCCACTCTCATTTCCCAACACTTCTTATACTGACAAAGTGCTAGAAATCCCCAGCGTACACCATGCAGATTCCTGTTCTCTCGGATGCTGTCATTTTTTCCTAGACCTATCTTCTTATCTGGACATCTTGCCTATCAGTTCAGCTTCCATTGTTCAGAAAGCTTCTTTTACAACCCCCACGGTGACCTCAGTGACCCCGTGCTATCCTCCCAGGGTCCCCTAGCGCATCTCAACACTATTTCTGAGCCCATCATGTTGAGATTTTCTGTTTGCAAGTTCTCTTGTGACAGGAAATTGATGGAGTTTAATTTCTAGCACCTAGAGCTCAATGAATGCTGGAACTGAATTTCCTCCCCCAAATTCCTTCTCTCCTTCTCCTTTTACTGAGCCATGCCCTGCTCTTCCCCTACACCCACTTCCCTCTTGATCTTCACAGAGGAGAGCAAAGATCTCAGAAGGGCCAGTGGTGGCTGAGATTCGACCCGCCAGTGGCATCTCTTAGTCACTCTGTGAAGCCTAGTTATATTCTCTCATGCATCCCTAATAAAACAACAGCCCTACTTTGCACAAAGTCAGCCTTTATCTTCAAAGAGTCTGGGAGCTTTACAGCTCGATCTCTGAAACCCTAAGTGGAACCGGGCATGGTAAGGTGAGGCCAAAAAGAGCTTAAGGTGGCACATTTAAAGGCCAAAACCCAAATCAAATACATTTCTTTTGCTGTGTTTATGAGTCACTGTGGCTGCAGGAACCTTCAGCTCTGCAGAATTCTGTATTTGTAGGGTTTCATTTCCAAACTTGAATAAAGCCAGGCTAGGCTGGTACGTTCTGGTTTGTGAGTTTCTGACCTCAGAGAGACTGGATAGGAATAACTGACTCAGGCACAATCCCAAATGACAAAATGTTGCCTTTGCTTCCTTTTCCTTGGATTCTTTTCATTTTAGCTTTCTGGGTAGAAAATTACATGCTCAGAAAAAGATGCCCATAACTTCCTAGCTATCTATATGGTGTTATTAGGTGAAAACTTTGATGCTAAAAATGTGAATGGGAGAAATGTTAAGATTGGGTAGAGGCTAATGTAATATCTGGGATTAAATTTTTTAAATAGGCAAGATGAATAAGTTTTGAAAATTAATCAAATGGCATTACTTCATTGAATTATTTTACATGTTTAATATATATTGTACACATTCTCCTATAGGCATATGCAAATGTATAAACCTCACATATTAAGTAGTAGGCTAAGGGATGAGAAGTGCTTTAGGTATATAAAATATTATTATTTTCATTATTATTATTGCAAATGAACACTCTTTACTGGAATCATTATTTGCTTGGAGATATTTGCTGAGTTTGGCAATTTTCCATTGGCATTATGAATTCCTTTATATTAATACGAGGCAGCATGGCCTCTGGGAGAAGGAAAAGTGATACAGACAACTGGCTGGAAAAGAATCTTGTTTAATATCAGAGTTTCTTTGGCCACAATGCTGAATCTTTTGGCCATTAGTTGCCTGAGCCACCTGTCCCACATATCCCACTTCTGAGAAACAGTCACTAGGTTGTCACATGTTGGCAGAACAAGTAAAGATACAGAAGGACTCTTCCCAGCAAGAACTGCCTTGATCTAGAGGCATCAGATACAAGAGAAGTACTGGGTTCTTTGTTCTAACAGCCTACTGAGGAATGTTTGTGGGTGCTGGCTGGCCTTCAAACGCTGATGAAAACTCAACTTGAGAGGTGTGACATGCAGCCTGCTTAAGCTCAGAGCAAAGCCTCTCTCCAGCACTGTTTCAGCAGAGCCATGAATTGAATCCTGATGCACAGACTCAACCAACACAAGGAGAAATAGATGGATAGTTCTCGATCATCGTTTCTTTTTGGCCCCTTTACAGTTAACCTTAGTTTTGTTTTCTAATGCCAAGCCTGGAACCCTGGTACACTTTGGTTTGTGATCATCTCACTTTGTAATTCTAGGTTTGCACACAGAAATGAGAAAATAGCCAACCAAATATTGGTATTATCTGGTTTATGAGCCATTGTCCCAGATAACTAGCACATCTAGATGTCAATCATAAGGGGCATAAACCAGCAGCATCCGATATACGGGGCGCGGGTTTTTAAACAATGGGGTACAGTTATTTTTACTAATGAATATTTTAAAAATAAAACCATTTGAGCTGACCTAGTTGAAATTTGTGACCATGCCAAACTCGGCAAAGGGATATTAAAAAATAATGAATTCAATAAAGGAGTTTTACTTTCTTAATTCAAATTTTCTGAATTAATTCCATTGGTTTTTATTTTTATTTGTTCATTTTAAAACTAATTCCATTGAGTTGAAAGGCCCAAGTTACGGTTTTCTGTGGACTGGGACAGACCATTCTCACCAAAGCACAGACACCCACTTCGGCCTGCAATTGGGCAGGCCGTCCTGCTTGAACCGTAAGAGGCACAGGAATTTTGGTCATTGTATTCGCAAGAGGAAGTAGCAGGGTAAGAGGACAAGAACACTTGTTTGGAGTAACAGTGACTTCAAAAAGTCTGAGGCTCCATATAGCATAGTGGAACGAACATTCGAGGAAGAATCTGTGACTTTTCATTGTTTCACCACTCCCCGTAATCCCTTCTCGTTCCTTTCTGAATTCTGAAACAGGGTATTTTCAACAATCATCATAATAGCTATAATTTACAGAGTACTTGTACTGTACTACTCATTTTGTAAGGAGTAACCTCTTAAAGACATATGATAATCCCACAGGTATATACAGGCAGTCCTCAGGCTACAGATGACCTGACTTAATGGGGTTCTGTGCTTACGAACAGGCTCCCAACGCTCCCCATAGGATAATCAATAATTAAATAATTAAATCAATAATTTTGGAACGAGTTTCTTCCGTGTATGTAAACAAACCCTCATGGTGTAAGCGTTTCATTGGCGCATCTCTACGCTAGCTGCTCGTCTCATAGATAGATGGAGAAGCAGCAGATAGAAACACAAGAACATAAAGAATCAGAAGAACCAGAGCCAAGAAAGTTGATGACAAAAGAATGAGCTGAAGCCTTCTGTCTCATTGAATCAGGATTTGCCAAGCTTGAGGAGCAAGATCCTAACACTGAGTGGTTTACAAAGGTTTACCGTGCTGTTAGTGAGAACATCAGCTGCTACAAGGCCATTTATGATGAAAAGAAGAAAAAGGCTGTGCAAACAACCCCAGACGCCTTTTTCAAGAAACCGACTTCAGCGGTGAGCTCCCCTCCTCCACAGTAGAGCCAAATCCTGATTCTCCAGCACCTGCTCCGTCCTCTCCAGCACCATCTTCTATCATCACCTTCTGATTAATGCCGGCTGCCTTCCTGCCTCAACAATGCCACTTCCAGTAAGCAAGACATTTATGCAACATTACATGTTAACCTTTAATATTCTTTTCTGAAATTTCTCTTATCTCCTATCTAACCTTTTTGTATGAATTTGTTTTCATGTTCTGTTTCTTTGAATTAAAAGAAAGAGCACAATAGTTTCTGTCCCTTATTATTACAGTACAGGGGTATTATTATTATTACAGTATTACACTGTATTGTTACCACATATGAGCCATCATAGTATTGTTATTATTATCATTACCATATATGCACTGTTCATCAGAGATCCGAGTTGCATGCAAATGCAACGTAAACACATTCTCAGGAATGTATCTCATCTGTAACCCAGGGACCACCTGTACTGTGTCAGCCCCATTTACATGTAATAAAACTGAGACACAAAGAAGTTGAGCAACTTGCCCAAGATTGCTTGCCCAAGATCACACAGCTAATAAGTGAAGGAGGCGACTTGAATTCAGGTCGTCTGAACAAAGAAACATGAACGGTGCCATGTTTTCCTGGCCCCATTGTCACCTCCCTTGGCTGGCCTAAGGAAAATGCAGAGATTTGGATCCTCCAGGTAGTACTGAGTGGTGGAACTGGTCAGTGTCCCAGATTCTGGGCGTCCTAAATGATCTGTCTGCCACCCTATGCTCAGAAGATACAGGAATTTTTCCATTAGGGTGTGTGGCTAGCCTCTGGACGGCCTCCCAAACCCCTGCCTCCTGGTATTTATACTCCTGAGCAGTCTCTCCCATTCTGTGCCAGGCTTGGACTCTGTGACCAACAGCAAATGGCAGAAGTGATGGTGTGTCACTGCCAAGGTAGATTACAAAGGACTGTAGCTTGTCTAGGTTATTTTCTTATAGCACTTTCTCAGATCATGGGCTCTGGGGGAGCCAGCAGCCATGTCACAAGGACATTCGGGCAGCCTGCAGAGTTTCTGCTGTGAGGAGGAACTGCAGTCTGCAGCCAATAGCTAGTGAGGAACTGCCAACAGCCACGTGAGGGAGCTTGGAAGGGACTCTCCAGCCCCAGTCAAGCCTGGAAGCTAATGCAGCCTGCCAGACAACTTGCTTACCCAGACTCGCTTAGCTAAGCCACTCCCAGATTTGTGACCCTCGGCAACTGGGGCAACTGCGTGTGATAATAAATGTTTGTTGTTTTAAGCTGCTAAATTCCAGGATAGTTTTGTTATTCAGCGATAAATAGCTAATACATAAGGGATGAAGGAGAAGCTGCTTCATATCTTAGAATGCATGCTCCAGGGGCTGGCAGCTGGGAATGGGCAGACCCCAGTGGGGGGGAAAGGACCGGGATCTGGGTGAGAAGGTGGCGCTTGATTGCAGAAGCGTGGCCTCCTGGTTAGCAGTTTGTATCTGTAGGAGGCTGCAATCAAGAATGAAGGTGGGCTGCAAATCGGCATTGATGAGAAAGGGTGACATAAAATCTGCCACGTGGGATGAGGCGTGGAGCCCGGCAAGGAAGCCGCTAAGGCACGTGGTGAAGGTGCAGGTGCCTCTCAGTTGTCCCTCGTTTGCACCACGCTGGGAATTGAGGCCCGGAGCCCTGCAGGCCACGGGAATCAGCTCAGCTGTGATCAGGGCGGCATCCTTGTGATGTGCAGGTGAAGAACTACTGACCTACCAGCCTTCTGCGGTCCCTCAGCCAAACAGAAGCTCCAGAACGCCGTGGAGCCGCTGAATTGTGCCTGGGCCATCACCAGAGAAATCAGTCTCATGTGAAGATCACCCAGAGCTCAGCCCAGCGCGGAGGAAGCGTGCAGGAAGCACTGGCACCTGCGCCCACCTTGCAGCGAGCGCTGACCTTGATTCTGAAATGTAGCTCTGACCCCAGGTGCGTTCGTTTTCTGGGGAAGCCATCATAAAGTATCATGAAGCGGAAGGCTTAAAACAACAGAAATTTATATTCCCACAGTTCTAGGGGCTCCAAATCCAAACTCCAGGTGTTGGCAGGGCCGTGCTCCCTCCAAAGTCCTCGGGAAGAATCCTCGCTTGCCTCTCCCAGCCTCTGGCGGCTGCCGGCAATCCTCGGCCTTCCTGTGCTCCAAGTCGCATCGCTCCAGCACCTGCCTCTGCACAGGGTGCTCTCCCCGTGTCTGTGACCAAATTGCTTCTTTTTATTGTAATAGGATCGCAGTCATAAGGGATTTAGGGTGCACGTTATCTTGACGACATCTGCAAAGACTTTATTGCCAAATAGGTCACATTCACAGGTCTTAGGTGGATGTGGATTTGGGGGAAGACTCTGTTCAACTCAATACACTAGAGCAGGGGTCCTCAAACTTTTTAAACAGGGGGCTAGTTCACTGTCCCTCAGACTTTGGAGAGTGTGCACTGTGAGCCTGGGACAAGTCGGCTGCTAAGCAGGACGGGCAGCGGCAGCAAAAACACCTGGCGGGCCGGATAAATGTGCTAGGTGGCCCGCGGGCCATAGTTTGAGGACGCCTACACTAGAGGGATTCAGTTACCAAATACGTGTTCTTGCCATTGATTCCTGGCGGCCCTGCACAGACTCAGCTTCCGTTCACTTGACCTCTGCCCGCCTGCCTTCCAAACCCCCGCTGCCACCTCCGTCACCCAGCCAGAGGTGCAGAGCAGCCAGCTGACAGTGCTGGGCTGCAACAGAGGAGACCAAGGATGTCCCTTTGGGCTCTGTTGCTGTGGCACGGTTTGACCTTCCCGGGTCATCAGTGTTGCTGTCTGTGAGGTGGCCAGCCATCAGTGCCACGTCTGTGATGACTAAGCAGTACACTGGTCACACACTGTCCCTTGAGCTCTGATGCCACCATATCACTGGGGAAACTGGCTGTGTGCCCATTTGGTATTCACCTCTTCATTTCTTTCAACAGACTAATATTATTAATCTACTGCCTCCGTCTTAGACCGTCCTTCCCATCTTTCCTCCAGCTTGGCCAGACCTTGGTAAGCATGCACGGGTCCCAGCGAACAGGGACCCCATCATCACCCCAACCTTCCATGTGGGGACAGTGAAGCCTCTGATCCCGCACGTCTAGCCTCACGTAGAAAGGCACAGCCTGCATGCTGGGCGAGCATCTGACCAGGAACGGCAGCCCCATTCTTCCACGCCCCGGCTCATCACCTCTCTTTTCCTCCTGACAGGCTCTGGGCTCCTGGCTGCCCCTGCTCCTGCTAGCTGTTCCCTGTCCTGCTTGGCAGCCCCCCCTGCCACCACCCCCACCCACAAGGGCTGTCTACCCCAGCAGAGCCTCCCGGGCTGCGTGGGCTCAAGGGCAGCTATCACAGCCCAGCCGTGGCGGGAGTGGGGAGGGGGCCAAACCACTGAGACTCCCTTGCCTGCAGCTCCTCTCAGCACGCTCCCCTCCACGAGCAGCAGTTGACAGAGAACCGCCATGAGAGCATGAGAACAAGCCGTGAACCTGAGCACTGAATTCCGACCTCCAGGAAGCAGGGAGAGCTGCTGCCTGTCCCTCTGGGGGTCCACCCACTACTGGATTGCTAATTTTGATTTTGCTCTCTGGTCATTCCAGGTAAAGCTAGGGTGGGAGGGCAGCACCAAGCTGAAGGTGTGCCTCCTCGTGGAGGGAGCCCCTCCGCCCAGCACAGGCTGAAGGGCCAAGGCCAGGCTGCAGAAGGGACGGGGACAGACGGTAAGGGGCACGCCCGGATGGCGAGCCTGCAGCACTCCGCCTCCAGCCTGCACCATCGGTCCAAACTGGAAGTGGCAGGGGCTTCTCTAGTGAGGAGAGGAGGAGAGGGTTTTGTTCACCTTCTGTGAAAGAAGAGGAAACATCCTAGAGGAGAAAGAGAATGACCGCGTGGAGGCCGAGTCGGTTGCCTGCGAGAGGCAACGGGGTCGCAGAAATTCATCCTCAGTACCCCAGCGTGACCTGGGGAGACAGTGCCAGCTGCAAGTCTCATCTCAGGGGTTTGGGGACGCTCAGAAGGGGTGGGGAGGGGCCAGAGAAGACACTGGCAGCTCGCCACAGCTCGGAGGGGACGCTGAGGGGCAGACTGAGGCTTCAGCAGTTCGTGGAGCTACAGGAGACTCAAAACCTTTTATAGTACCGGGAATCGGAAGTGGGGCAGAGTCCAAACCCACTCCCTGGGAAGACTCGCTGGCACCCTCTCTGACTGGGAGCCTGCCTAGCCATACCCAAGAGGTCCACAGGTGGCTAGCATGAGCCAGGCTGACTCGCCTTGCAGGGGGCATGGGCTGAAGGTTGTGGAGGTCACTCACTCCCTCAGCTCTGCCATGGACTCTGCATGTACGACGTAGTCTATGTTTTACTGGTTTGCTTGTTAGCTTCCTGCGCCCTCCCCACCATAGTGGAAACTCCACAAGGACAGGTTTTTTGGTCCATTTTATGCCAGCATCTGGTGCACAGTGGACATGCCATAAATATGTTTGGAATGTATGACTACGTGCATGAATAAAAATCCCTATAATTGGGAAACATCCGAAGTCATTTTCTTAGCAAAACATAGTGAGGACTGCACATCCCTTTTATTGCTTTATAAATTCACTAGTATCTAGTGATGAGGGTGAAAGCTGTTTTAAAAAAAAAGAGAGAAGCCAGAAATCTAGATTATAACTTCATTTCTCGGTACCCAAAGTTAAGCACTGAATTCAGCCTTTACTCTGAAATTTGAAGAGTCATTTCACTTCGCAGAGCACTACTTCCAGAAGCATGAGGAACTGATATCACTGTCTCTGCTTCACAGGGTTCATAACTGAGAAGTTTTCTGTGTTAAACTAGATAGATAAACTTGATCAACAGCATCTCTCGAATTCAATGATCCATAGTTCGCTGCTTCTAAGACATGAATTTTTTTCCCCACATTTTACAATATATGAAACCAGGTTGCGTCTTACCAACACGGAATCTTAGAAGCGTAGGAGGCTGGCATCACCCTTGACATTGCTATCATTGTCTATTTTGTGCAAAGTTCCTGTCCGGCTGTTTGTATCATTGCTACTTCAACTGTTTGTTACTCTTTGTGCTACACTGTTGAGTCTAAATATTCTTTAAAATATCTTCACAACGATATTTTTAAAAGCATTTGTGATCTGGCATTTAAAGAAATAGTTATTGTCTCTACACAGAAAGATAAACAGAACAGAGGGGCAGAAAATTGGTAACAACGAAACAAATGTTTTCTATGGGAGGAATGACCACAATCCTTTACTGGCCTGCAGAGCAACAATGAAGTGCTTTACAAGACAAAAGGAAGGAAGATGCCTAATATTAATAGTAGATGAAGCTTCTTTATGTCAGTTCATTGATAGACACACCAAAAATGACATACAATAAGTAAGAAAGCCTCTTCTTCAATATTTGCAGAAGGGTTTCAACAGTTTAGGAGAAAATCCCAGAAGAAATGCATTTAAAACATTCTGTATCCCAATGCTCCTGACAGCACAAAAGCTGACATTGTGTGCAAAAACACAGATGTTGATAACTCTGAGTTGAAAACAATTCAAAAAAGTCAAATTCCCCATGTAGCAGTTATAGGAATTCCTTAACCGAATTATGTGGCTTACATTTTCTTTTTAATGTAGGCAGATGAGTAATATTTAAAAAGTTATGTTTAAATAAGCTAAAAGAGCTTCTTTTAAAAGTCTTAAGGAAAAATTCAATGTGACAATGCATTGTCATAATTTAATTGGCAGCATTTTTCTGGTACATAAAATCATGATATATGTCTTAAAATTTACAATTGGATGCAATATGGTATGTCATATTTGGTACTCTCATCGCTCTTATTTTGTCTCATTTACTTATTCAATAAAATGTTTAGATTCTTAAGTAATATTCATAGTCATTGCTCATGCATTTAAATTTTACGAAGACAGTTAATAGCCTGCTGAAATTATCATAGAGCTGTGGTCAGCTACCTCAATACTAATCTTGGGTATTTCTGTGGCTGTGAAATTGGCTTACATGTGGAATTCATGATGTAATTCTAGGATTTTAACCCTTGAGTGAATGAAACATAATGTTTTAATGGCAAAAAAAAAATAAAAGCCCGACATGTCCTAGCCATGAGAGAGTATTGCCACACATTTCAAGCATCAGAGGAATAGCTCCAGTATAAATGCTGTCTGTAGCATATAAGCACCAGATTCCTAGCTACTTAACAGAACCTACCAAATTTCTTCCTCGGAAAACCAGCATTTACTAGAAAACATGCTCAATGTCAGCCGGGATAATTAATTCTATTTGATCCCTTACTATGTACTTTGCCTGGCACAGGGCCTGGCACTTCACAGGCAGTCAGTAAATAATTTTTGAATAAATGAATGAAAATCATCCCTGCTCAGGCTACAGGGAATTCTCTACCAACTCTTGGTTCTTAGAGAGACATTGTAGGATACTGAAAAGAACATGGATTTTAGAAGAAGACAGATTTGCTTTCTGGCTACTTGTTAATAGTAGTAGACATACTTGCTGAGTTGGTGGGAAGATTAATTGATGTAAATATTGGTAGATCACTGCATATGAGTGAAGGGCATATAGAATGTACTCCCAAATGAATATCATTATTATGATGATAGAATGTGACAAGTACTCTTCTAGAAATATAATCTAGGCAAAATTGACTTATTGACACAAAGACCGGACCTACCTACCAGTGAGAATGGTGGTCTTTATACATTGCTAAATGTGGTTTGTTTCTCATTGCCTCAGGGACTGGGAAGAGTGAATTTGTAGAGCTCAAAGACAAGGCAGCTAGAAAAAGACAGTGACACACTCAGTGACTGTCTATACTTATTAAATAAAGGTATAGACCATCCTTAAGATCTACACTGTCCAATATGGTGGCCACTAGCAATTTGTGCCTGTTGAAATTTGTTTAAATTAATTAAAATTTAAAATTCAATTTCTCAACCAAATCAGCCACATTTCAAGTGCTAGTGACCACATGTGGCTGGTGGCCACCATATTGGACAATGCAGTTATGAAACGTTTTCATCACTGCAGAAATTCCTATTGGGCATCATTGCTTTAGACAATAGTCTCTAAAAAGTGACTTTGTTCTATCGGGACATACTTAGCAAGCTCAGAATCTCTACTATTAAACTCTCCTAGGCATCCTATCTATTTTGTACATATCTCTCTTGGTACTTATTTCATTGTACCATACATCACTTTCTGCAGATTATGAGTTTCTTTAAGGTGGACAACATTTTTTCCTACCATTATTTCTAAAATACCTAGTATAAAAGGGGAACTCGAAATGTTTGTGGCTGTCTGAATGAAGAGTCATCAATTCTTGACCTTCTTTGTGCCCTCATGAGTAAGGTCCCCTGTAACGGATGCCAGAGGTTAAACAACTGGCCCAAGGTAGGTAGAAGATCTGGAATCCGGGACCAGGTTAAGCTGACTCGAAAGCTCATCTTCTTCCTTATATCATACTTTGTTGAAGTTCCTGTGCTTTTTGATTATTTTTTCTTTTTTTTTTTATTTCAGCATATTATGGGGGTACAGATTTTAAAGTTTCAATAAATGCCCTTTCCCCCCATCCCCCAACAAGTCTGAGTTTCCAGCATGACCATCCCCCAGATGATGCACATCTCACTCATTATGTATGTATATACCCGCCTGATTTTTTAATTTCTGTTTCCCTTCTGGTTGTTGACTCTAAGAGCTTTAGGCCTGGTGTTTTATCTAGCCTTCCGGTCAGCCGTTAGACTCAGACGGTCATGTTCTGCATCCATATCACCAATGTCTTTTCAGCCCCAAGTCCAAACTGACCCCCAACATAATCACCGAGGCAAAACATTAAAATCTAAATGGTTTTAGTGAGAATATAATAGTTGTTCACACATACCTTATCACATCTACATTTCTCCTTCTTCCTGCCACTTTAAAGTTTAGAATCAGAGCCAAAGATTTTCTCTTCGTGAAATAAATGCACCCATTTTTTTTCCCCAGAGAGGCGAAAGAGTGAGCAGCTCTAGGAAATGGAAAGAAAGTGCAGGAGCACAGACCTCAGGAGAGGGGCTCTGACCCACGACTGTCTCATTCTCTATGGCTTTCCCATTTCTAGGGTCGTTTCTGGGCATCGAGTGTGTGTAACGTCTTTGCCTCTACCACACCCAAAATCTAGGTGTGTCTTAATACTCCACTTCTCACATCCCGGTCATGGTGTGTGTGGGAGGGGCAAATTTCCTAAATCCTTTCCTAAAATAAGGGGGAACATGATCTGGCTACCTTAAGAGGAACATTAATCAGAAAATGGTACTTTACAAATTAATATAAATTTGTTAATTTCTATAATTGTATGGAATGGTTGTTATTTTGTTTCAACTAATATCTAAACGCACATGAGTTGGCTTGGCATAGCCTGAGGGTTTCTCAGTTTTACAAGGATTTTTTATGATCAGATAGTAAAATTAGTCCAACCCAAGGAGATTTAGATCAGTACAGCTTCCAGACCAGGTGGACCCCTCACATTTCCCCACCCCTCTGCACCGTCTCAGCAACATGCTTCCTTTACACTCCACCACTGCCTGTTCCTCTTGGATCTTGAGCTCATGTGCCTTCCAATTCACAGTCACAGAGATCCAACCTGACAGCACCAAATTTACAAATGTCTTCCCCATAAACACTGCCTTTTACCACCTACAGCACTCTAGCCTGGTTTGTGACGTGATCTCCATGACATGTGCCACTAGACCGAAGAATTTCCCAGCCAATTGCTTAGGTTGTTCTCCTTTGCATCATTGATTATTCTAAAGAAGCCATTTACATGGAGTCTCTTCTCTCCCCTCCAACAACTGGCTTTAAGGTGTCAATGCCCACTGCTATCTTTCCTTGAGAAACTTCCTTCAATACGGCAGGTCACTCTGAAGCCAGTTTCATGCCTGCATCAAAGACCATTTTTGGGTCTTTAAATATATTTATCTTTTATTGCATAAGCGTTTCCTCTTATTTTCAGAATACAGACACATAACTGGCCATGAACATAAAGCCTTATCAGACCTTCCTGGGAACCACACTCTCTTTGATGCCTCACCCAGGGGTGGTCTTGCAGAATCTCTCACCAAAGGAGGAAGCTCACCAGGAAAATGCATGTCTACTCTACAGGTGGCATTTTTAGCCATTTACTGAACTATGATCACTTGAAATTTAAAATAGAACTCCATCATCCTCCCCTGAAGATTAATATTTAATTCATGAATTATTTATTGAGCAACTATACAGCTTGGTACTGTGGAGAATTGCAAAAATAAACAATACTCTTATTTGCCTTAAGATGGCTTATAGTCTAATAGGAGAGGTGAAACAGATGCACAAATAACTACATTATGCAATAGAAAGTAATAAGTATTACAAATGAGATACAATTTGCTCAGGGATCCCAGATGAGAGGGAGTACTTGTCTACTTATGAGATCAGAAAAGTCTTACCACTTGAAACTGTGCTGTAAAGGATGGTTGAATTTCAGCATGATGTAATCAGAGCAAAGACATTCCAGGAAAGTTTACATCCCAAGTCAAGACATGACTATTTGAAGGTAACCATGAGCACACAGGGCTAGAACATAGGTACCGCAAGAAAGTGGGGAGAGGAGCTAGACAACAGAGCTCATGCTTTCTTGAAAGCTAGAGATTTGAGTTTCCTGTTTGTGGGTAATGATGAACTGCTGATGGCTTTTGAGTAGGGGTTAATCCGGTCTGTGATTTAAGACTATTACCCTGGCAAGAGTGTACAGAGAGAATTGGAGGGTGTGTTCGTCAGGTTGAGCTAAATAACAAAACAAAATTAATATTAACATCTTGGTGTCTTAAACAAAGAATTTACTTCTCACTCCCATATGTGACCATATCACATTGGCAAGGGGCTCTGTTCTCCCACACCCTTGTCAGGGGCACTGCTGGCACAGGCTGCACTCTCTGGGATGACATAAATCTCCACCAGAGAGAGAGAGCAGTCCACAGTTCATTTCTGGTTCATCTCTCACCGAGCAGGGCAAGGTACGTGCGCAAGCTTTCTCCAAGGAGGCAGGGAGTGCAGGGAAGCATGAAACTGTTAACAGAAAAGGAGGGGAGGTCAGCAGCCTGACCCCACTGTCCAGGACAGAAGTAGTGGAGCCTGGATCAGAATGGTGACAGAGGGCACAAACAGGGAGGAAGGGACTTGTGAAACAGTAGAGAAGGTCGAGCGGATTAGGGCGTGCAGAGCCGAGCCGGAAGAGCACTGGAGCTGGTGTTGAGTGTTCCAATGTATTGGCTGCAGAGTTCCAGACTCAGCATAGAAGTGTGAGAACCACCCTAGGAAACTCCGTATTTCTCACCAATGAGAACAGGGACCCTTTCCGTTGGAAAGGTGTTTATTTTATGTATTCACTGAAGGGCAATGGAGCTTTCGACAACTTCACTCGGGGGTTACACAACTTAATTTGGGGCTGCTGAAGGTCACAATCAAAAATAAGTTTCCAAAAGGGAAAAAAAAAAAGAAGAATGCCCTTCCCAGAAACACAGATGCCCCTAGACTTCACAATGGGGCTACGTCCTGATAAACCCATCGCAAGTTGAAAATGCATTTAACACACCTCACGTCCTGAATACCACGGCTTAGCCTAGCCTACCTCAAACGTGCTCAGAACACTTACATCAGCCTGTGGTTGGGCAAAATCATCTAACACAAAGCCCATTTTATAATAGAGTGTTGAATATGTCATATAATTTATTGAATACTGTGCTGAAAGTGAAAAACAGAATGGCTGTGTGAGTACTCACCATTAGCTGACACGGCTGAAAGCACACTGGGCATGAAGAATGTTGGAAGCATTGAGCTAAAATTAATTGCTGGATGATGAGGATGCGACAATGACCTGGTCATCTGTTTCTCCCTCTCCTGAGGAGGTTCGAGAATAGCTGGTCGAAGGTGCTGGGGCATCGCACTTGTTGGTGGTTTAGCCGGCACAGTGCTGGGAATCCAAAGTACAGTTTCTAATGAATGCACATGGTCTTGGCACCACTATAAAGTCAAAACATCAAGCTGAACCATCATAACAAGGTGGGGACCACCTGTAATCGCACACTTTCAGCCCCTTTATAATGGAGGGATGTAACAGATACTATATGGATTTAATATTCTTCAACTTATATTTGAATAGGAGCATCTGTACTTTAGGGACAGGATAACCGTACTATCTACCCAGTAATAAAAGCAATTGTGAGGGGCCAACTCAAGGAGTGCTAAGAAGTTAATTGATATCCTTACTTTGGCTTTACTTTTCATGCCAGAGATTATGTCACTCCTACAACCAATGCTTAGTATCATCCTGGGATAAACGACTCATATGTTTTGGTGTGTTGAGGTTTTTTTACCCCATATATATATATATATATATATATATATATATATATATATATATATATATATATCTTTTCTAAACTGAATGTGAAATTGTGGTGGGATTCAAGATTTTCTTACATGGAGTCTGATAAACAAAACCAATAATGAAAAAATATCATCACCAATTCAGTTAAGAACCCATCTAGGCAGTATTTTCCATGGTAATTCCTATAATCTCCCAGTGAACAGTCAAGTATAGATAACATTATGAGATTGATCCCTCTTCCTTTTGTTTCCCTGGGATTTCAGAATTAAATCCAAATTTCCAGGCTACATGTGTTAGTTCAGGCTGCTATAACTCAAACACCATAAACCGGGTGGCCCTGCTGTCTGGTGAGGGCCCGTTCACTGTGTCCTCCCGTGGCGGATGGGGCTAGCCATCCCTCTGTCTCTTTCCTGAGGGCACTGACCACAATCACAGAGGCCCTGCCCTGGTGACCCGCTCATCTCCCAAAAGCCCCCCCTTTTAATGCTATCACATTGGGGACTGGGTTTCAGCATGTGACTTTGGAGGGACACGAACATTCGGACCATCATACTACACAAAAGAGGATGAAATCAATGATACCGGTTTCTAAGAAAACTTCACTGAATGTGTCACTTGCTACCTTATGTAGAACACTTTTCTGACTCACGTGGCTTCGGTCACGACCTTTAATTCCAGGATGTTCCTATCTATGGTGGTACCAGGGGGGAAAATGGAGCCCGAGAGACAAACTGTGTTCTTAGAAAAATGGGAACCCCCTGTTCCCCCTCTCGCCTCTCCGGACTTAGCAGGTGGGACATTTGCCTCCTAGTGCAGGAAAATGTCTACGTCCTGCCCACACCCCAGCTTGTGCCTCAATGGAGGCTCCTGTAAGTGCTCCTCTCCCACCTTCTGGGGAGTTGCTTCTCTGCACAACCAGGCTGTGTGTGGGCTGTGGGCCGTGGCCTTTCCTGTGTCTTCACCTGAACACAGTTGCCAGCGAGAATCAGAGACAAACACTGCCTTTAATTGCCTTTTCTCGGGGGCTGCTTTTTCCCTAGCGACAGACTCTGCTGAGGCGTTTTTGAGCAGGGTCCAGCAGACCCAGAAAATACAGCGAACGAGAGCGCCAGGTTTTCTGGCAGGAAAAAGGTAACCAGCTTTCACACTTGATGAGGGGCCCATCACAAAGGAAGTCCAAGTGCATCGTGCCACAGCTGAGAAAATACCAAGCTCGTTGCAACCCATAGCCTGCTTTCTAGAACGTCCACAAAGATGGGAGTACTGTCAGAGTGCCCTCAGCCTTCGTCACCAAGGCTGACCCAAGCAGAGAGCTCCTCCGACCCCAGCGGTAAGGTGGGCAGGGACTCAAGGAGGCAGAAGGGAAGGAACAAGGACACATTAAAGAAGAGAAAGGCTCCATCCACGGCATCAGCTTATAAATGCTCCCGCTGTCACCTAGATAAAGCAGGTAGAACTGTCTCTGCTCCCAGCCACTCTTTACTGCATCTGCCGTTTTGTCACTTCAGAGCCCCTTCCAGTCTATCCTTCACGTTCCTCTGTACCTTACGGTTATCAACGTGAAAATATTGGCCCCTAGGGACAAGCATTCAGGGTGATGTGTCCAGGGTCTTGCTCCACTCCAGTGAGAATCTTAATTGCACATTTATTAGCCTCCCAGTTAGTGACATGGAAGAAATGGACTGAAACTGGCTCACCAGTTCCAAGTCGTTTCACCTCTTTGTAGTGATATTCACCTGTGAGTACAGTCACTCTTAGCTGCTAATGGGTCTGTGCAGAAGGACTGTGCCCCCATGGAGACACCAGCCAGACATCTGGGCATTGCTTTGGTGCTCCACGAACCAGCTTAAGGTTGGGAAGTTCAAGAAGTAAGATGAGCCTATTCTCCTACACTGAGGGTCTGTGTGCGTCAGCTGTTGGGGCCTACAGCAGTGGCCAGAGGTCTGTTTCTTTAAATAATTCCTTCATATTTTAGCCCTATTAAGCACACTTCTCCTTTAAAATTCAAATTATTGAATTCAAACCTGTCAACCACTTGCAACTCCTTATCTGTAACTATAGTTATTTTCCTCCTAGCTAAGAGAAAAGGAGTTTTTACTGGGGCTGGCAGGCCTAGCCTAGTAAGACAGGCCTGGGTAGATTAACCTACCATATCCAAAGCAGCAAGACAGCACTGGGTACTCATGCTGGATTGTAGAGGGAAGAAAAGGGACTTAAAAAGCAGACTCTGTTGTCTTCTCAGTTTCATCAAATTTAAATTCTCATGTTCATTCTGGATTATAGTCCCTTATTTCATTTGTTTGTTTGCTTGTTTTATGATCCCTAAAGGTAATAACTTTTGGACTACCAGGAAGAGGTACCTCCTGCCCCTTAAAATGCTGCCAGAGGTTTTGCATTATAGGAATTTTTCCCACAAGCTTCACAGAGGGCACTTTTTTGTTTGAAGTATCCACACCCTGGTGGCTATAGCATATCTCAGCAAAGAATTATAACTTTGCAAATAACTATCACTAAGTGACTGCATTTCTGGTAGAAGTCACTCAGAATATTCCAAGTCTTTTTCTAGAATGTTTTGTCTGCTGCTTTCAAATGGGGACTATCCAAAGACTTTGCTAGTCTTAGTCACATGAAATGCCAGATGTGCTAAGCCATGTGTACTACACCACTGGGACTCAGAGTGTCTCTTAACCTTGAGTGGAAGAAAACATTTCTGAGCTTCTTGATGCTTGGGGTAGACTTTTCTTATTTGATCCCTGGGGCTGTTACCAAAGTACCAAATTTGGGTGGCATTGCGGTGGGGACTTATATTTTATTCCCACTTTTCAGATGAGGAAACAGAGAGGGGGAAGGAGGGTGAATAACTTGCCTAAGGTCATGCAGCTAGAAGATCACCAAGCCAGAATTTGAATTTGGGCAGACTAATTCCTGAAGGGATATTCTTAACTACCGTGCAACCCTGCCTCTCATCATGCCAGGTATGACCTGGTTGGTGTCGAAGCCCATGCCCCAGGTCATCTACTGGTCTGAAACATTTGCACTGGCACTCTCTGAAATACTTTGCCGGAGTTATTTTCTACCTACTTTTCTTCATTCCCAGGCCACATTGCCTTCATTTGTTACAGCTTCCTGATCTACCAAGATTAAATTTGATCTGGCTTCCTCAAAACCAAATTCTCTACTCAGCACCACAGCCAAAGACACACAGTCTGCCCTCCACATTTGGGCAAACAAGACACGAGTCAAGCAATGTATTTTTAAAAGAAAAACTTGAGAACTATCATAAAATAAGTGGAGACAGAGCTCCATCCCTACAGCGTCGCCACTTGCGTCCATCCACGTTAATGATGGTGTTGTGGAGCTGATGAAAAGTTGGATAACTGTGAGAGCATTCTGAAAAGCTAAAAGGGACGTTGTAGTAAATGATGGTCTTTTTTATCTATTTTGCTACTGTTATAAAGGGCTCATCGCATTTGGCACAGTTTTACAAATAAGTATAATAGTTTCAAAATGATCTCTCTTTTTTTGCTTCAAAACTGGCAATCTGTGGTATACGCGGTAACTCTGTTGACCAGAATATTGAGTTACGGTAATAAATTTGAGGGACAGTACTGAGTAACAGAGTTTTAAACAACTTGATAACTTCTTTCGTAATTGAAGACTGCAAAATTGATGGTGTTCAGAGTAAAATTACGTGAATGTCTTTTCAATTTCTAACAAAGCCATGTGTATTTGTGGGAATATATACACATATACATACACACACACACAAACATAATATAAAAGTCGTGTCTTGATTTTCTATCCAGGGTCAGGGAGGCCGGCACTGGCCACAGAGTCAGCGTGAGGCAGACGGTGAACGCCAAGCTTTGGCGTCAGGCAGAGGTTCTGTTCTGGCTCATCCACTCACTGTGACTCAGTGGCATGACAGTTACCTCTCTGAGTCTTAATTTCCTCATCTGCAGCATACAATGCCTACCTCAGGAGATTTTGAGAGAATTAAACAAGGCTAAGGCACAATGCCTGGCACATGTACAAATACCCAAATATGAGATGTGACTGTTTCAGGCATAATAACCAGGAATGTTTTCCTTTTGGCCACACACTCATGTTTGGTTCCTTTGCTAAAATATTTTGTTCAGTAAACCCGAGAATATAAATTATACTGAAATGGAGTGTCACGATATTTTCTCTGTAGCCTCACAAGCAGATTTCCCCCAACTTTTTATCTTGAAAAATTTTCAAACCTTCAAAATAATTGAGAGACTATTACAATATTCATTTCTGCCTCAGATTCACCAACTAATGTTTTGCTACATGTGCTTCCTTTCCCTGAGCCCCCAAATCCCCTCTCCACTCCCACAAAAGTGTTTGAAAGAAAATAACACATATCATGATGACATTTTACCCCAATACTTCAATAGGTGTCTCAAGAGCACCGTGATAATTGTCAAGAACATTGTCATTGATATAAGAATATTTGCACATATCTTAATTCTTCCAATAATGTCTCATGTGGCTTTTTTCCTTCACTTGATCCAGAATCCAAAGTTCATACATCATATTTAGTTGACCTCTGCTATCTTTTTAATCAAGAATAGTCACCTGCCTTTTAAAATCTTGCATAACATTGACATTTTGAAGAGATCAGGCCAGTTGTTTTGTAGATTATCTCCTAACTTAGATTTGTCTTGTTTTCTCATTATTAGATTCAGGTTAAACATTTTTGTCAAGAATACTACACAGGTGATGCTGTGACATTCTTAGTGTTAATATTTAATATACCAAATCAGGAGACACAGAATGGCAGTTTGCCCCACTATTGGTGATGCTGAGTGTGTTCACTTGGGTAAGGAGGTGACTTCTGGATTTCTCCATTGTGATGTGTCACATGCTTCCTTTTGTAATTAATATATAATCACTGGGGTGATTCTCTCTGAGCCTGTGTGTCTATCCTGCTCCAATAACATTCACCTAGTGGTTTTAGCATCCACAAATGATACTTGCCCAAATTATTTGGGAGATTATAAAATGGCTACATCATAATTCTATCATTCCTCTACCTGTTAGCTGGCATTCTTCCATAAGAAGAGCCCACCCACTCCTTTTGTGCGGTAGTATTACATACTCAGGAATTATTTGTTTTATTAAGCATACTATTATAATCCATCACATTATTATTCTGCTGCTCAAATTTTACAACATTTTGGGCACTGTGACCCTCTTCAAGTTGCCTCCTCTGTTTTTTTTTTTTTTTTTTTAACACATTTCTATCAATTTTTAAGCACTTCCTTGCTTTCTGGTACAGAAATTCCATGATCACCTTGAACTTTTCAAGTCCCAAACCTGAAATCAACCACCATTATTCCCACAGTGGCCTGATTCCTTTCAGTGGCACGTGTTTTGTCTGACACACTCAAGACTAAGAAATATGAATGTATTTGTGCATGTGTGCATATGTATGTATAACAATCCAGTTAGAAGGCATTTTTTAAGCCATTATATTTTAAGAATTAGACTTCATCCTAAGGATCCTTCCGGTGTTTGTTGGGTGATATTTTTTGTTTTGTGGAGTGTACATGAAGAAATGTGGAACAAGGCCAATGGCAGGATCTTTTTGGCTGATCAAATATTAATATAATAATTTGACCCATTCCCTGGTAGGTTTTGCTTCGATGCCAAGCAAAGCCTTGAGCCATATATAGCTATATATACGCTGTGTGTATATAATACGTATACACACATTCTCAAATCACATTTCATATATACACATATATATGCTTGTGTGTGTACACATGTACACACACACACACACACACACACAGAATGCTTCCAGGCACTCTCAGTCTTTTAAATTCCCATCAACCTTGTTCAAGTCTTTGGGCCAAGAGAAGTAGAGCTGCTGCTTCTCCAGGGGGTCTTCCTGTCTTGGCGATCCATCCAGGGCTTTGCTGAGAGCTGCTCCCAGAGTTCAAGTATATTCATACACTCTGCTCTAATCTTGCCAGTTAACTACATATCTTTTTTTCCCGTCCTCTCCCAGATATTTGCTTTGGGCATCTTCTTTTGGGTTCTTAATGCTCACTTGATTTCCCTGCAGTAGGCAACTGGCGTCCAGCCTATCCTTAATCTTAGAGGACAGCTGGGGGTAAATGTCCTTCTATCTGGTCCAGTAGCGAAGCTTTTTCCCCTTCTCTCCTTGAGGCTGGAAGCAGATCTCCTCTGTTTCATAGCATCCTCGTCACTTCTTGTCAATATGATTCTCGGCTAACATTTTTCTCTGCATGCATAACTGAAAATGTTTATCTTTGGAGATTATTTATTCAGCTTCAAATTATTAGCTCTTGAGTCTATACTATGTGACTTAGATGACTATAAAATTTCTGTGCAGCAGTGGACTCCAGCATCCTGAACGACCCTGGTCATTTCCAAAAATTTATTCCTGCTATTTCTATCACCCCCTCTTAGAACTTGTGAGGGCTTTTGCTTCTAGTGATAATGGAAATTTGGTTAAATTTAAAATTTAATGCTTTCTAATCTCTCCTATCTACAGCCCAATTCTTATTTTTCTCTGGAATTTCAGCAGATGCAATTGTAGATACTGAGAATGGCGTCCAGCCCAGACCCCAACAGTCCTGCTGGGCCCCTGCAAGTCTGTCTTAAGATTTAAGGCCACCTGTGTGCCACTGTAAGGACTCTTCTCAGAAACCCAAGAAACGTGCACTCTGCTTCCATGAGATTTTTCTGCTTTCAATCTATCAGTGGGCACATAGCTCTATCATTTCACATTCCTCATTGCACCAATCAGCAAATCAGCCTGGGATTCTTTGTCTCACAGAAAAGACAAGTTACCTTAGGAAACCTCCAAGCACACCTCGCCTGACCCAGCTGCCTCCTGAGGCTTGGCAATTAAACTTCTCAGGTGGTGTTAATAGAAACGGTCTCATTGTGACCCTTGAATTACAGACTGTGGAGTCTTTCTGCAGTTGTGTTATCAGGAACACAATGTGACTTGGTAAGGTACTAATTAGCACTATACATGACCTATGTAGGGCTCTCCCAAGGCAAGGTCTCATCCAGGCTTGTCCTGAATTACAAGGGAGCTGGAGTTCCACTGTGGATGGTATGCCTGCAAAAGGCAAGAACGCACTTTATTTAAGGTCTGAGCAGTCTCAATGGACAAAGCTATGTCTGGATCTGGCTACAGCAAAGAACAAGCATATATATTAATAGAAGGGCTATCAGCTCGGCAACCTGCTGGTGAGGATCAGCACACTGCGTAGGAGATGGTGGAGTGGGAAAACGCAAGGCTCCTACCTCTAGACTTGGATGCTCACACAATCCAGAATGAACATCAGAGGGAGGAATCTCAAATTTCACAGACTTTCTGGGAGTGAGAACAAGTCTGGGAGCATAGACTTAGGTTAGGGACTATATATAGCTGGCCCTCATGGCCAGTGGTAGGTGGCATGGGAAGATGGCTCCCCCCAGTGGAGTGGTCATAGGTGTGATGCCTGGCACAGGGAAGGAACTCATTAAGCATTTGTTGAAGAGTTGACAGAGTTGACAAAATGTCTTAAAACTCAGATAAAAGAATGTGTTGAGGCCTACCAAGTGATCAGCTTTCTCCTGTGATGTTGTAGAGTCAACTTGGGGGACGAGGTGGCCACTGTGGACTTATTCATGCCGTACCAAAATCAATTTACAAGATCCTTCCCTTTCGGTATCTTCCACCACCTGTAGAGGGTCCTGGGGTGTGTGAAGTGTTGAGACAAAGAACTCCCACTTGGCTTCTTATGGGAAAACGGCATAGATTTTTTTATAAGTAAAAGGATGATTATGTTTTATTATATTGATTAAAACCAGAGCTTAACGTAATTATACATAAAACAGAACCAAACGCATACCGATCAGTGATTAAATGTGAATCCCATGGATGCACAGTGTATTTGGTTCTTCCGATTAAGCTCTGCTCTCTCTGATAGTTGGTCTCTCCTTCAATTTCTAAGACTAAGACAAGTTGGGCTCCACATGGCCATGAAAGCCTGGGTGAGGGAAGGCTCTTCCAGCCCTGGGTTTGTGGTCTGTTCTTTCTAGAATTAGTCCTGTGTTTCATGATAGGTAATACCTCTCTCCTGAGTATGATTCCTCTTCCATCTGTGACAAATCTCAATGATTATACACATAACGTTTATAAAGACAAATACACTGATAAGAACCCCTTTTCGCTGGTGACAGCAAAGAGCAAATACACTATAATCATGGAATAAAGTGAGATTGTGAACATTTCATAACATTGGCGAGAATCCATTTTCCAGACACAGATGTGCCCATGGTCCCCTCAACCACATCAAAGTAACCTTTAATGTTCCGAGTTACACCCTGAGATCAAGCCTGCTCCCCTCGAACAAGGTGGTTGGAGAGGGGTTCCAGCCGGTCCCACTGCAGACCGTCCTGCCAGGTGCCAGGCTCAGGGGACCGGGAACCTGAAGCCCAGCCTGGCCTTTGCCCTGCTGAGAAGTTGACCCATCTGCCTGCTAGAAATCCAGCTTTGTGTACCCATCCCCCACACTGTGTCCCACAAGAGGGCCCAGACAACACCGGTCTTGCTCATATGTGTAACTTGCTACAAGGCTGACACATAGTATCTCCATAAATGTTTGCTGAACGTTGGCTGAATGCAAATAAATGAAGAGACAACTGGTCCGGAAGGCCACAGTAAGGGGCTGCCCTGAGTGGATGGTAGCTCAGGACCTGGACACTACCACTTCCCATTCACACCCGGTCCCCTCTCCTGGCTGTAAAACTCCCAGGGCCTCTTCTGCAACCAAGAAGCTTGGGCCATCTCTCCAATGACAGCCCATACATCTCCTTGACATGTTAACTGATAACAAGGCATAAAGTCTAAGCCTTCTAGGAGAATCTTGAATGTCAAAGAAATGGATATATTTATGGTGCTGGGACTTCCACGCGGTGATCACATTATGAGTACGACCCTGCAATCAATCACACCAGGGGGGGTAGTCGCCAGTCTGCCTTCCTATAATGCTCACCTGAACCTGTACCCTAACACTGAGGCTCTCTTAAACATTTTCTTTTCCCTAATGTGGTGATTATATCCTTATGAGGAGTCCCCTCTACAGTTTGTTTTAAGTAAACTTTCTATTGAAGTATAACATACTTATAGAAAAGTACATAAATTATAGGAGTTTAGCTCAATAAATTTTTACAGAAGCCCCATCTGAATAAACACCATCTAAAACAATAAATGGAACATTACCTGCACCCCAGAAACCCACAGTAACCCCAGCTAGTTACTTCTCCTCTGACAATAGCCACTATCCTGACTTCTAATAGCATAGTTTGTTTCCTTTTCTTGTACTCTGTATAAATGGAACCACAATACTGTATATGCTTTTGTGTCTGACTTCTTTTGCTCACTATTATGCTTAAAATTTATCCATTTGTTGTGAATAGAAAAAGTGTGTATAATATTTCATTGTATGAACAATATTTATTCATCCATTCTATTGGTGAGGGACATTTGGATTGTTTCCAGTTTGGGCACAGTGCAAACAGTTATGCTACACACACTCTTTAAGTGTGTCCCTTGGTGCCCATAGGTTTGCATTTCGTTGGGTATATTTCTAGGATTGAGTTTCTGGGTTATGAAATATATTATGTTTCACTTTAGTAGATAACTAACTACCAAATAGTTTTACAAGTGGTTGTGTCAATTTACACCCCATCTGCAATGTTTGAGAATCCAGGGTTCCATATATTCTCAATATTTAATACCATATAAGTTTTAATTTTAGCCATCCTGGTAGTATATAGTAGAATCTCATCGTGGTTTTGAATTTCATTTCCCTGATAACTACCAGGGCTAATGTTCTTTTCAAATGGTTGTAAGCCATTTGAACATCCTTGTGAAGAACTTATTCCAGGCTTTGACTCATTTTTCTAGGTAAAGAGTTATCTTTTTATGGTTATAATTTATTTGTGGGGATTTTAATGTAACTTGGAAATATAAAAGATATAAAAATATGTTATATTCTCTACTATGGTTTACATTTTAATAGTATTTTTGATAAACAAAAGTTCTTATGTTTTACTAATTCCGATTATTTTCCCCTTTATGATCATACATATTGTTTTTCATCTAATAAGTTGTTCTCTGTACCAAGATTACGCTGATATTTCCCTAAGTCTTCTTCTAGATGCTTTGTAGTTTCACTTTTCAAATTTAGATCTATAATCTATATGGGATTGATTTGTGTGTATAAGATAGGGTAAAAATTTTTTTTCCCATTTAGATATCCAGTTAACTCAGCACCATTTACTAAAAGGGTTGTCTTCTCCCTCATAGCACCATGTTGTCACTTTTGTAATAAATCAAGTGATGTCATATGTTTGATCGATCTCTGGTCTCTGTATAGTTTATTTATTTATCCTTGTGTCAATACCATCATGTCTTAATTACTATTACTTTATCATAAATCTTAACATTCAGTGGTGTAAGGGCTCCAGCTTTTTTGTTCTTCGAGAATGTTTTGCCTTTCTCATCCCTTCTCATAGCCATATAAATTTTAGAATTAGTTTGCCCATTTATGCACACATACACACAATTATGATGGAATTTTGATTATGATGATGTTGCATCTGTAGCTCAATCTTGGAAGAATTTACTTCTTTACAATATTTTGATTCATGAATCTGGTATATGAGAGCTGTCTAGAAAGTACCCAGCCGTGTAACTGTTCTCATTATATTAACAATGGCTGTATACTTTCCAGACAGCCCTCGTCTATCCCTTCACTTGTTTAGGTCTCTTCATTTGGCTCAGTAATGTTTCAAAGTCTGTCATCTAGTGGAATTGCACAATTTGGCAGGATTTATTTATTGGAATTATAGGGTTGTAATTCTTTTTAAATTGCAACTGTTAAAAAGATTTCAGTAAAAAAAAAAATCGTTGCAAAAATATAAAATACAAATCTTATCTTGATCATGAATCCAGCATTCTTGCTAGTTTTACTTACTAATTCAAATAGAGTATCTATATACTTTGGGATTTTCTACATAAGCTGTTACACCACATGCAAATAACGACAGCTTTATTTCTTTCTTTTCAATCTTCATATTTTCTTGTTTTGTCTTCTTGCCCTGGCTAGGACCTACAACACAGCGTTGACCATAAGTGTGGATAGTGGCTATCATTGTTTAATTCTCAGTGTCAGGGAGCCTTGGCAGAGTTTTAATCACCCGAGTTAAAGCAAGGCCTCCACTCTTCCCAGGCCAAGAAATCTGGGCTTTTCATATGCTTTGAAATTGGGGGTGGGTGGGGAAGAGTTTGTCTCAGCAGAAATGAAGAGGGGAAAAAACATTATGGAATAAATGGCAGAACAGTTATGCCTGTGTTTGCCCACCTTAGTGAGGCTAGAACAAATTGTGTGTCTATGTGCCAAGGTCTGTGGTGCTGGGAGAGGAGATGGAGTGTCACCATCAGAAAATAAAATTGTGCTGGTCCACACAAGACCAGTTGAGGAGAAGCTGGCTGACTCAACAGAATCACCAAACCTTACACTGGGGGAGCATCTCATTCAATCTGCCGCCCATGCCATGGGTCCCTGGGAATATCTTGAAGAATTTGGAGGTGAAGGACAACTTTGGTCACCTGACACTCAAAAGCTTCTCTAGTGACATCCCCCTGCTGGTACCACCTCCCAGCAGTTTATGACCCTGCAGAGTTTCCTGCCCCCCACCCTTTACCAAGCCAAAGGTGGTTCTCACGCTCCATTGGGACCTCCCTGCTCCTGGGGGCACCCATAGAGCCCCGGGTAAGCATGCCATACCGCAGCACCTGAGGGACTGAGCCCTGACCATAGTGTTCAGTGGGGTCTGCAGGGACCCTCCTACAGGCAGATGGAGGGTGAAGACCCTATCAAATGCAGGAAGAAACTCTGGATACTGAGGGAGCCACTTATGCGGGAGCCACTTATGCTCCTCTGTCACTACTTCCTTCCTTGGATGAATTGGAAGGCATCCAACCCTGCTCTGTACAGCCTCCAGTTCTTACAAGTCCTTTTCCTAATTCCCAGTCACATCTGGCGACTAGTTCACGGGGTGAGAGGCTCCCACCTTGGCTTCCCTTTCAAACTGTGCCGGACGTTTCACTGCACTTACTGCCCTGCCCCCCGGCTCGTCCACTGTTGGAACCTCATCTGGCTCTACTGCACATTTGGACTGGAGCCCTGGATGCCAGGCAAGATGTCCCAGGGCAGGGGCAGTAACAGGTTTTGTCACATGGGTATCATGTGGCATGGGCTCCTGGCAGAGACAGAGAACAGAAGCTGTTACCCAGCACACACCCTGTGGTGGGAAGCAGAGGCTCGTTCTGCCAGCACAATTCTTACATCCCTTATCAGTGAGAAGTTTTCCTCTTGAAAGCAAAAGATTTAATGAGAGCGACAGATCACACGTTCACTCTCTCCCTTGTGCTTTGTCTTCTCTTCCCTCGCTCAGCCCTGTCCACAGCTGCTTTCAATTTCTCAGACCCTGAAGTGGGGGGAAAAGAAGCCAGGACCCATGGGACTGCAGAGAACAAGCAGCTACTGGCACAGAGGGAGGGCGGTGCAGGGGGGTCCGCGTTACGGAGCCGGGGGTCGTGCAGCAGGAGCCCCAGGACGGCAAGGGAGCTGGCCTGGGCAGTGCCACCGCGGGGCTCCTCCCCACGCCCTCACATGCATTCCTCACACTGCCACCGGGACTGGGACGTGAGCTGCACATGATTAATTTTTATTGAAAGAGTTTTTTTGTCTGCAGACATTGTGTTCTGCTTTTGCCATGACGATAACGTCTCCAGTACAATTTTGGATTTAATTATAGCTCTATTTCGAGGGAATAAAAAAAAAAAACCCTATGTCAGAAGCACAGATAATTGGTGATGCCAGGTGGAACTGAGACATGGGTTCTGGGGCTCAGAGCAGTTGCTTCCGGCTGATTCAGATCTCATGATCCATTCAGCTGAGCTTTGGTTGGGTTCTGGCCCCCCTCCCACCTCCCCCCATTCTCCAGAATCAACACTACCCTGGTATCCCAAAGGACAGAGATGGGAGGATGTGACTTCTAAGTCGTACACACAGACCAGCTCCTAATGCTTCTCCCCAGTCCTGCCACCCACCTGCCAATATTGCGGTGACCTTAAGCCAGGCCAGAATTCTTCACCCTGGCATTATCAGTGGATTCCTTCGGCCTGGGCACAGCCCTGGAACCTGGCTTTCAGACATGCATTCTGTGATTCTCGCAATCAGGCACGTTTGGGAAACCCTTCAGTAGGCAAAGGTTTGCCTCTGTGGGTGAGTCTGACGCTTCTGATGAAGGGTCACCAGGCGATGTCAGACTTCAGCAGGGGAAGATTAGATTGTAGGATTGGCTCTGGGCAGCTGGTCCAGGAACATATCTCACAGGTATGGAGAGCTAAGAAAGGGATGGAAAGACAGGCAGGGCAGAGGGATTAGAAGGAAGTGTTCCCAGGCAGCACTCAAGACCGGAAGAGGTTCAATGTGTTCTGCTTTGGCAGGGCGAGCAGTGGGCTTTTGTAGGCTGAACTTGGGAGCAAAGCAAAGAAATCATTTGATTGGTTAAAGCAAGGTGTTTGCCTTATTTGGGTACGATCTGATGGCAAGTCTTAGCTAGAGGTTAGCTGGAGGTTTCTGATGGGTTACACTTAAGTTTTGTTTTACTGTTTACATTGGGCTTCAGTTTGCTCACATAGGAACCCAAGGTGCTGCAGCCATCTCAGCCTGCTGGCCTTCCAATTAAATTTTTATAGCAATGTTTAGAGGAAGGATCTTGTGCAGGCTGTGCTGGGATGGCATCCTGGACAACAGCGGTGGGGACAGACTACGGTTACAGGTGTGCCCCGCATTCGTAAAATACAATATTTACATATATGAACCCAGCACTCAGATGATTAGAGGTTAAAAGTGGTTTCATGCTATAGTGCTTAGTAAGCAATATTGGATGATTTTAATTATTTCATGTATATTTTGTCTTCTCAAAGGATTTGTAAGCAATTTCAGGACTGGGCTCTATTATATAAGTTGTAATATTTTTTTGTGTGTCTAAGAAACCTTGAGTTCAAAAAGCACATCACAGTAATAATTGTTTTAGTAGTTTAGGACCAGAGAAATTCAGCCTGTTAATAAAAAATTTAATTTTCCTACAGGACTTTCAAAAGTAAAACCTTTTTTATAGCTATAAGTGGTAGCTATAAAACCCAAACATCACTGAGCAAATCGAGCTTCTGATTACATAGAGCTTTTGTGAGGGGAAATGCCCTTCCTTTTCCTTTCATCAACCACATCCGCCTTAACACAGGCTCATATGCACCCTTGTCACTGTGATCACCTGTGTTTCTCCTACAGCATTTTGCAGGACCAGCCTTGGGGCAGGTACAACAGGTAATTAGCCTATGTGGTACCATTTCTAGGATCCAGGAAATGGACCTCCTCCCCTTTAAAATAATCTTCCCCCATCTTCCTTCCCTCACCAGGGAGCACCTAAAATTTCTTTTGGACAATGTGTTCTGTTCCTTACTTTGAGATAGAAACTTACTAAAAACACACAGAGAAATATGACATTGGCCCAGATTGAGACTAGAGAACAAGTGGTAATTTCATCAGAGTAGGAAGGAGTGAGGTGAAAATTCAACCAGGCAGCGCTGCACCAATGCAGAGACACTGCCTGGGCCCCTCGGTCGTCTCTGCTTGGAAAACATATCCTTCTACCCCATGCCTTCCACTTCAGCAAACTCACCCTTAAAACTCAGCTCTTTATTTCAGGTGTTGCCCCTTCCTGGTAGGTTTCAGTGTCCCTACTCTGTGCTCCCATTGCTCCAAATCTTTGCCACACCCCACTGCACTCACTTGCTAGGGTATACCTCCCCCAGCATAACGTGAGCTGCACCGAGGCAAGAACTGAGAATCCTTTTTTAGGTTTCCTGGCTCTCAGCACAGCTCCTTTTACACAGTGGGCACTTAATAAATGCTTCTTGCGAACTAAATTCAACAGTGATATAGTGGAAAGAGTATGGACTTGGGAGCCAGGAGTGTCTTTGACTGATAGACTCAGCATTTGCCAGCCTTTGGACCTTGAGTGATTGTATAACTCAGGGCCTCATCTGTAACAATGGGTGTAATCAAACAGCCCTGGTGTAGTTCAAAGGACTGCACGAGATAAGGAGGATACTTTAGTCAGCACAGATATGCACCAGTTGTTTGTAATACCAAGGGGAAACCTACATGAAAGCTTACAATGAATCATGAGCCCTGGAAGTAGGTATTGTACATGCAGCCGATTATATAACCCCTGAAGGACACCTCTCCACATATACTTGAGACAGTGAAGGGACAAGGACACAAGCTATCAGTCAACAGCAGAAATGAGATTCAAATGTAGCCAGTTTGGGGGAAGTCTCGATTTTGCCACATAAAAACTGCTTTCCCATCTCCTTTTCTCTTTCCTTCGTAACATTTTCGGTTGGGTTTCACCATTCACAAATGTAAATAACCATTTGAGCTTAAAACTCAGATCTCAAACTTGATTTTAACATCACAGCCCTCACTCTCCCCCCGGGAGGTTTAGGGTAAGATGAGATAAGGGAGATTATGGGGTACTATCCTGGAGGCTGGCATTTTTCATCAGCAGGTTTTGGGTGGAGAAGGGCACTCTACACTGGAAACATACCCACTCCACCTCTGTCTTTGAAGTAGAGCTCCTCTGGGGTTGTGGTGGGCTGGGGGCTCAGCAAGGAGGCGGGTGGTATTGTAACTGACAAGCTGGTGGGCGAGATGCCCTCATCTCGATTTGAAATGCTTGCACTAAAACTCTGTGCATCACATCCAGGCCAATGGTGATTTCGGCATCGCGAGAGAGTGGCATTCTAGACAGAGGAAACAGCATGTGCAAAGGCACTGAGGCCCAGCAGGGTCTGCTCAGCTCTGGGGCAGACAAGAACTTGGGGATGGCCAGAGAGGGACCTGGGTAAAGGACTGGTAAAGTAGGTGGGGATCAGATCAGGACAAAGGCCTCTCCTGCCAGGCAAAACCAGCTGGATTTTATCCAATCGGTGACACGGAGCCACTGAAGGACATTTAGGCGGAATTGTGGCAAAATGGGAACATCTCCCAGGTGGCGCTTGGAGGCCGGATTGGAGAGGACAACTCTGGGGGGCAGGGCGCCCATCCCAGGGCTCAGCTGCTGAGCTCAGCTCCGGGGCTTTGCTGTGCACGGCCTCCTCCGTGATGTCTCTGCCAGGCCTTCCCACAAAGGCCCCGCCTACGAAGTTCCAGGTCACTGCTTCCTGCCCCACTCCCTGGGGCCTCGTTTCCAAAGCTGCCCAAGCGCGCATGGGCTAGGGAGGCTGTCAGGCTCGCTGCTCACGGCGGCACTTGCTGCCAGGAGGCCCGCCGTAAAAGGAAGGCCTCGATCCTTCCTTGACAACAGCTCTGAGAGCCTCGCTTAGTAACGGAGGATTGCCCCCTCCCGCTTCGCAAGTCCTCCCCACGGTGGCTCCCACGCAGTCCCCCCAACTCCACCCGCCAGTGGCAACCCCTGCCGAGGCTGGGAAGGGACGGTCAGCAGGTCCGAAGGGCGTCTGAGCACAGCCCGTCCCCCCACCCCACACACACACACGGAACGACCTTGACTTTGACAAGGGAGGGAAATATACTTTGAGAGGCCAGGGGACTGCACTGGATCCAATGTAACGAAAGGTAGCGGCCTGAAGACATTGGAGCCACACGAAATCACACAAAATGAGAGAATTCTAGATTTCCCGCTCTCTCTGCCTCATACATACTCAGCGAATTGGGCAGATTACTTAACCTCTTTAAGCCTCTGTTTCCCTAACTGTAAAATAGGAACAATATCTACCTTTTTGGGGTTGTTCTGAGAATTAGAATTGATGTTTGTGATACGCCTTACATAGAGTCACGTGGTCAGTAAATACCTGTTAATGTTGTCTACATCCCCGCCCATATCAACATTTGGGGCCCCCCAAGAGACCTCCCTTCCCCAGCTGCCACCCTAAGATGTTTTTAATCAGTTCCCTTTATTACACCCATTGAAACCCGACTAAGCACTGTCATCAATACTGTAGGAGATAAAATATACAAGATAATAACCCTGTCCTTGGATTGTTTACAGAGGATGAAGAATGAAATGTTTTGCTTCAAGGCTAGGTTTTAATACCAGGCTTCATTTAGATCTCCCTTAACAGACCTGCTTGAACTTGAATTTTAGAGCCTGTGGTCCCCCTGTGAAGAAAGAAGAAAAAAGAATAGAATGTATTGTTCAGCTTAACACTAAGCCAGATATTCTTAATACATAATGCTCCGGTGATTTTTAAAAGTGCGTGTGGCTGTGCCTCTGGATGTGGATGTGGCAGTGAGACGAGAGGTTAAGGTTGCTGAATGGGACGGGGTGATGGAGTGGAGAGAGCACCCTCTCCTTAGGACGTAAGAGGGCAATTACTGAACATGGAATCTTGGGCAAGACATTTGACTTCTCTGAAATGGTGATCATAATCTGCTCTCAAATCACGGAAGAGTCATTGAAAGAGATAAAATAACAGTCATAAATATTTCACAAAAAGAAATGTTAAATCTCTAGCCAAAGGTGCAATTGAACATAAGCCAAATCTTACATTCTACATGGGTGGGGGTTGGAGCACTGGTATGTGGGATGAGGGAAGGTATCTCAGGCTACAGAGCTTGGCAAGTGGTCCTTCCTCCTGGCATATAGTAGGAGTTCAAAACCGACACCCTCAGGGCTTAGAGAGAAAAGAGAAGGGAAGAAGACACAGGTTCTTTCCCATGTCAAGTTCAGAGGTCCAGCCCTCTTCCAGTGCTCACTGACTGCCTCTGGTCCCTTCCCCCGAGTCCTCCTGCCCTGGTCTTTCTCCCTTGACACTGACACCTCGATTAGATTATCCACAGACTGGCCTGGCAGGATACCTGCTGGTCTTCATCTCCCCCTACTCCATCATCTTGTACATGAAGATCTTTTGAGAAGGTGCAGCCACTCATTTGAGGCTCACATTCAAGGCTCTTATCCTTGGAGTCCTGGCTTTTCTAACCCATTAGAATGTTGTGACCATAAAAAATATGATTAAGGATCTACTGTATTCCAGCCCTTTGCTAAGCGCTTTATGTATATATTACCTCCTTCATTCTCCACAACAGTTTTATGAGAAGTTCTATTCTTGTCCTCATTTTACTGATGAGGAAACTGAGGCATTAAGATTAAGTACCTTACCTGAAGTCACAATTAGTAATTGGAAGACCCCAATCTGATACCAAAGCCCCTGTTCTTAACTACTCTATCCTACCTGGGACCTTGAACTTAGAACCATGTATGGAATTGCTTTTCCCTGAGGTCATCTCGAGGTCGTCAGGGGACTTGAGGCAGTGCTCTGGAAAGATGGAATCAGAGGAAAAAGTAAACTGAATCTTCTTGGTTTCATAAATGAGAGAACTGGACTCACTGGAATTAAAGGGAGGAACAATGGCTTTGTGGACACCCTGGTAAGAAGAGCATTGGACCGAACCAGAGGACACGTTGGTCATCAGGTTGCTGGGTGACCTTGGGCAGGACAACCCTCTAGGCTTCAGTCTCTCCACCTGAAATACAAGGAGTTGGAAGAGATGCCATCTGATGGCCCTTCCAATTCAGCTGGGAAAGAACGTGATTTGTGGATCACATCATTTTTAGGAAAACCACAGAGGCCCCTCCTCTTGGAGAAATATCTTCAACAAACTTTTTCATCTCTCAAAACACAGAGTTGACAGTTGTCATTAACCATAAGACTCTGGTGGACAGAGGGGATGAGGAAAAGGAAGAAAGAAATCAAGCAGCTTTTTTTTTTCTTCTTTAACTTTTCCTTCTGGCAGCCAAATAACACATCTTGTCTCAGAGAGGCTTTCATGGTGTATAATTTAAGACCTATAAATAGATGACTGTTATTAACAAACACACGCACTCACACACATACATTTTTTTCTCTCTATTCAGACATCAGCAGAAATATTGCAGATAGAGGAGATAAGCTGTTTAAGATGGGAGGCACCTTTTCCTCTCCTCCGCCAGCTGGAGGGCTGCATCTGTCTCTTCCTCCGCCTTTTGCTCTCAGCCCCTTCTATTCTTCTAGGTTTTATTGCCATTTCCGTCTCTGTCCCACCCTCCACGTCCCTGCTGTGATCTTTCTTTCTACTCTCCCCTCTAACTCTGCATGCCTCACTCTTCTCCTCATTAGTGATCATTTCTTTTACCCCTTTCCAAAGGCACTTTAAAACCTTCTTGGTGTTCCCTGAAATTCCACAGGACACACCACGGGCATGGATTCAACCACGTTGGTAGAAAGAACTAGAAGGTAAGAGTCAAAGAGGCTCTCATTGAAAAGAAGCTAGACCAAGAAAGACGGGACTGATGATAAAATGTGTGTATCAGATACTATTGATTACAGGAAAATTAAAAAGAGGGTCAGACCTGGTGTGATAATTAGGATGATTCCTTGATGATTAACATGTTAAAATGTGTGTTTATATAACATAATCTAGATCCATAGAGCTTCTCAGCACATGGTTTTAATTGATCCTCAAACCAGTAAGCAGAGGGGACATGGAGGCTGAGGGGGTGGATCCTGCTCCCTAAGATACCCCAGCCAGCGAGCAGCAAACCGGGGACCGGCACCCAGTTTTGTGCAACCCTCATGAGGCACTCAGGCATACATCTTAACACTGTGTTGTTTTTTCTGTCATACTGATTCACAAGGTCTGTTGTCTCTCTTCTCCACTCTCTGTGAGCTCTTTGATTGCATCCCCAGTGCTAGGAAATGCCTGACACACGGAAGGAGGTTAATAAACATTTCTTTAATAAATGAATGAATGAAATGATTGGTGCATGCATGCATGTGCCTTCCCCCAAAAGCCAATGCTAAACTAAGTGGTCAAGAAGGTGAGGTTTGACTCGGGACACCTTGTGTCACCTCATATCATCCTGTTTTCTTCCGGGTCACCCACTGTAGCGCAGACCAAGAGCCGTACTCTGCATTCAACCTCTGTGGCCCTAACCCTTTGATAAGCCCTCTCCTGCCCATCCAAACAATCTCACCTCATTGATATCCCATCTCTAACACTAGCTGAAGTCTGCCTGCCACATCTTTTCTCCTATCACACACTTTAAGCTTCTTAAATAGGCTTATTTAATTCCCTCATCTATTAACTGGAGGAGGAGAACTAATACTCATTGAAGGTCTACTATTAGACATTACAACTAATGTCTACTAGACATTATCACAACCTTGAGAGATTTATACTTGAATCTTTATTTTATTGATGAGGAAACTGAGGCTCCAAGAGTTTGGATAATCTATAACTCAGGAGGCTAATGCGTATCTTTTTAATGAAGGAAGGGAAGATGGTACAGATCGTGATTGATTCAGAATTCAAGGCCAAGCCTTTCTGATCCCAAAGCCCAAGATTTCTGCAGTAGATTATCTTCTTCCAATTCCAACTGGAATGTCCCTTCCAACCCTAAGACGACACAAAGGACTTATGAAATTATCAATGAATTAAAAAATCAATCCCTTGTCTCCATGCATATGTAATTGTCATAATATTTCTTTGAAACTATTTTAATCTTTTCTTCCAGAAAGCATAAGGGATAGTATGTATAGGGCTTACCACGGATGCGGTTTTATTTACACACAAGGGGACCCGTTATTAGTGCCATTTTTCAGGCTGAGGCATAAAGCTATTTCCTGTGGGGCAAGGGAGGGAGGGATGGCTGTGGGGAGGAGAGGCTGGGGCCCCTGCCCAGATGCAGACACCCTGGGGCTTTCACTAGTCCCACAAGAAAGCACTGTCTCGCACTAGGTATTTTTTGTTTTTGTTTTTTTGCAACTTAAAAAAACACATTAGTTCTCATGTCTCCACAGGGAGATGCAGGAACTGAAATGAAGGCTGTGGACACATTCTTCTCCCAGAGGCTCGGCGACCAGCTGGCTCACATTGCCCACCGTGATCTAGAGGATCTTGGCGTTCTGCAATGTCCTCAAGAGCTTTCTGACCAGGCAACGATGAACTTACTTCCTCTCTTGTTTTGGTATGAACTGTGCTCACACCCTCACCTCCCCGCCATTCCTGTTTGCTTTCCCTCACCCCCAGGTGAACCCTGCTGGTCCCCAAGCCCTGCCCCCAACCCCGACACCCCACGTCACCCAGAAAATCATCTGTGGTCACAGCTCCCTCCCCTGAATCCCAGCTTCCCTCTTGATCAAGGCTTCTTCATTGTTTCTCATGTGTTCCAAACACCTTAAGATGTGGACCTAAGCACTGGAAGCACAATAAGCAAATAGTAAATAAATTTCAATCCCTTCAAACCTGGAAATGTACAAATGCTCTATATGGTAAACCCCTAATTAATAGATGACTCTAAACTTCTATTAATCTAAATTAACCAGGAAGAACTCTCCATTACTCAAACTCAACAGACAACACGGACTTTTGGTTTTCCGCCAACTGGGCTGGCGTCTCTTTGGAAGCATGCACTATTGTGACAAGGGGTGAGGCCTAATGGGGACATCCACCTGACATGAGGGGCCAGTGAGTCCTCCCGAGACTCTGGTGCCCATGTCTACCCCCCGGCCCCACACGGCGTCCAGAGCCATGAGGGTGGGCCGGAGCTGACTCAGAGCTGCGGCTATATTCAGTGTCCCGGGCAGCACGCTGAATCACATCACAGCAGATTTAGGCCTGCGCTGAGCAAGGCAGCAAACTCAGCACCTCCTCCTCCTCTACAGCCTGTCGCCTGACATCTGGGCCAGGGCCCATCTCCAGAGCGGTTCCGCGGTCTGCAGAAGGACATGTCACTTTGGACAATGGGTGTCCAGGAGAGGGGCCGTGAACCCTGTGAGCACCAGGGAAGGTAGAATATTTGGAGACCAGGGCTTTGACATCATTTTCTCAAGACTGGGACTCAATTTCTGGGCTGGATTCTTTTCCTCTTGCCTTCTTGTTCAGGTTTCGCTGGACACCAGTGGCCGACAGCACCTCAGTTACAAGTCTAAGCTGCCCTCTTGGGTTTTTTAATTTTGATGTAGGAAATTATGTATTTGCTAAAAATAACATTTTAATCAAATGTGCTTTAGAACCAAACCTCCGTGGGGCTGTAACATTACAAAAGAAAAGACACGGAAGTCAAGCTCTAGAATTGCAAGTCAGTTAGAACCTCCTGCTTTCTGCTTTTCAAAGCTGTAGGGAACCCCGTCACTGTAGGTCTTATAACAACACTATCAGATCGAAGCCGAGAAGTCTTCTGAACCACTACTTAGGACGACAAAAGCTTTCCCCGGACCTGTCCTTTCTGTACTCAGCTTTCAGGTGGGATAAAATTAACCACCAAGGCCCAGCACTGATCAGCAAATGTATAGATAATTCTTATTTCTCTTCCTAAGCTGATGTGTTTTATTATTTTTTGTTTGTTCCCTCTGCCTGTATGTGTGCAATTCAATAGACAACTGCCAAGCCTAGGAAAGTAAACAATTGTGACTCTATTTACTCATCTGGTTTTTTCGCAGCTAATTTTTAAAAACATTCTTTTGAAATGCTAAGAGGCTCTGAAACATTTAAGTAAACAGACTATTAGGATGAAAACCTAAGTGTCAAACCACCACCAAAAAAAACAACAAAAAAACCAATGTAGCAATTTTCTATTTGGTAGACAGAATAGGGAACTACCTTGCAGGAGACAAAAAAATAAACTCTAATAAAACTCTCTGCCTAATAATAGACCTATCAAGCAGATCCTTTTATAAAGGGTTAAGTCACAACAACGAACAACAACAATCTCCTCCATTGGAGACAAGCTTTTCCATGGGAAATACCTTTCCCAGATGTTCATCTCATTGCCATCCCATAATTGCTGAGGCAAAGTCATCATCCTCATTTTACAAGTGAGGAAACTGAGCCTCAGAGAGGTTCGATAGCTTAGCTAAGGTCACACAGTGAAGCAGCCGTTGAACCAATGCTAAAACCACATCTTCTTACTTCAGATTCGGTGCTACTTCAGGACACTGTGAGGCAGCGCACGGAGAAGGCATCATGTAGCTCTGTTCGTCCCGTGTCCAGGAAAACCCAGCGGACTATCTCGTGTGGCCTTATTTTCTTGCTGCCTCAGCCTGGATTACACTTGTAGGATTATTATTATTATTATTGCTCTTGCTCTATTGTTAACAGCTCTATTGAACAGGCCCTTATGAAAACCTCTACACTAAGGATGTCAAGGCAACCCGACCAGAGGGAAAATCCAGGCCCTGAGAGGCTAAACTACTATATTGCAGCCCACACAGTAATGTGACAAGAAGAGCAGAGTGTCTCCTCTTCCTCTGTCGTCCTCTGATAAATCCCAGACTAGGGGTCAACAGCGCGGGACACAGACGTCCTGCTAGTGCTGCGTGTGACCTGGCGTCCATCCTAGGCAGTGAGATCATATTTGAGAAAAAAGTATAAAACTCGCAAAATGCCATATTCATGTGAAGGATTGTCACCTTTGTGTTTTGTGGGCTCAACAGAAACGCCTTTTATCTGCCTCCCCCACCTCCCGCTGTCTACGTTTGCCTGCACGGCACCTGTTCAGCCTGCGGTAGGCACTCGGGAAAAGTGTGTTAGTGTTAATATTGATGCAAATGCCTTAAGGAGATCCTTTTCGGGAATACTGTCAGGGGCTCTCAAAGCTGAAAAGGCCTTCTAGACTGCATCTAATTAACCCATACCTGCAGCGTGCTAGGGGTGCATGGTGTTCACACAACCAACCTTCTATAAAGGATGAATAAAACATCAGCCCCGCATGTGCACTAAGGAGCACTTCAGATATTTGTTTGCTCTTTCTAGAATGCACCACTATTTCTTGCTTATGCTCATGCTGTTCCCTTCTCCTGGGCCATATTTCATTATTCTGCCTTTGCCTTGCAAGTGTCCTCTGAAACAGAGCTCAGGTGTCATCTCTTCCAGGAAGACGTCCCCACCCTTAGACTAGCCTGCACGCTCCTATAATCACTGATTTCCTCCCTCATCTCCTCTACGGGCAGCAAACTCTTTGAAGGCCCACATCTTGCCAGAGTCTGCACCCCAAGCACCTTGCACGGGCTGCTGGCACATTGATGGTGCTCAGCTGATATCCTTAAGCGACTACAATGCTAAGAATTGTTGCAAAAGCAGCCGGAATGATGAAAAGTCCATGTCAAGACCTTCTCTCCAAAAGTCTAACTCAAACTCAGTATCGTCAGCTGCCATATGAACTCCTCTGGGATGTTTTCCATGTATTTCTTAGCAGGAAGTTTATGCAGGCGATTCAGCAACTTCTGTGGATCAAGTATCTTCCACGGCCATCAGCAAACGGAAACTGCCATCCTGATGACAATAATTCAATGTTTTCCCCCCTAAATTTTTTTTTAAAAAAAGCTTGAAGCTCTGACTAAGGTAGGGCAAAGGCAATGTATGTAACCTGAACATTTGTACCCCCATAATATGCTGAAATAAAAAAAAGAAAAAAAAACTGCAATGCATGGGCACACACACACAAAAGTACATAAAACACATATATGTAGTTTAACAAATAAATCAGATAAAGTGAACACCCACGGGTCCACCAGCTAGACCAAGGAAACTTCACACTGCAGAAGATCCTGCCTGTCCCCTCCTGGTTACTACTTTGCCCTTTCTCCTAGAGGTCGCTGCAATGCTGACCTTTGTCGTCATCATTCCTTTGCTGTTTTACGGTTTTACCGCTCACTTGTGCAACTCTAAAGTTTTGTCTCCCATTTTTGAAGTTTATATAAATGGAATCATTCTGTCTGCACTCTTTTGAGTCTCATCTCTTCCACTGGGCATTGCATTTGTGCTGCATGTACTGTAGTTAGAGTTGGAGCATTATTACTGCTGTATAGCATCTCATTGAGTGAATGTACTACAGAGTAATTCATCTACTCTGTAGGTATCGAGGTTGTATCCAAGTAGGGGTTATTACAAACAGTGCTGCCATGAAGATTCTTCTGTTACTTGGTGCACATGTGCACAAAATTTGCTAGAGTATTTACATAGGGATTTTGTTTCTGGGTCTGTATATTTAGGAATAATACACTAAATAACACCCAACTGATTTCCAAGTAGTTTCACCAACTTACACTCTCGCCAGCAGTGGGGAAGAGTTCCCAATGTTTCACCATCTCTTCACCGTCAGATCTTCCTAAATTTTGCCCATGGAGTATGTAAGAAATTCCATTATGACTGTATTTGATTTACTGATTATTAATCTTATGTTTAGTGGCATCTGTATTTCCTTTTTGTGAAACATATGTTTAAGCCTTTTACCCATTTTTCCCATTGGGTCTTCTTAGGGATTTGGAAGAATTCTTTACATATTTTGGCTACTAGTCTGTTTGTTATAGGCGTTACAAATATTTTTTCCCACTCTGTGCTTTATGTTTTTACCTTTTTTATGATGTTGTATCTTTTCTTATTGATTTTCCTTCTACTTACAGTCTTTAATCCACTGAAATGGACTCTTTAATATGAGGTAAAGATCCAACTTTTTGTATATGGATACTTAATTGCCCCAGTAATTTACTGAAAAACTCTGCTTTTCCCACTTATCTTGATAGAGCCAGTGAGTTCTACTTCAAGAGTGGCTTGGATATTTTTAACCCTTTTTATGTTCACATAAATTTTAAAATCAGCCTGTTGAGTTAAAGAACACATACAAATTCATGAGGTTTTGTTTGGGTTTGCAAAACAAAAAATGACATCTTTACAAAAATCAACTGTTCTGATTCATAAACTTGGTATAAAATCCACTTATTTTATTTTCTTCTTTAATGTCTGTCAAGACTTTTAATTTTCTTGGTGGAGGTCTTGGATGAAGGTATTTTGTTAGCTTCATTCCTAAGGATATCATCTTGTTTTATGCTATTATAAATGATAACTCTTTTATATTTTCAATTTAGTGCTTGATTATATGAATTAAATTTATTAAGTATTAAATGTGAATACTACAACCATGTCAAACTCTTGTATTATTTCTAATTTATGAATTCCTTTGGATTTTCTATACATAATTACATTATCTGTGAAAGTAGCAGTTATTTTTCCCTACTTTTCAATTCTTAAACGTTTTATTTCTTTTTATTGTTTTATGGAGCTGGCAAGGAATTCCAGGACAAGGTTGAATAGATGCAGCAACTGTGGGAATTCTTGTCTTGTTTCAAATTTCAGAGAAAGACTTCTCAGAGTTTCATCATCAAATGTAATATTTGCAATAAGATTGTAGTAGATACTCTTTGTCATATTAAGAATATTCTCTTCTATTACTATTTTGGTAAGAATTTTATCACAAATGAATGTTTACTTTTACCAGATATTTTTCCTGCATCTCTGTGATAATCATATTGTTTTTCCCATTTTTTTGTTAATGTGAATTACGTGAATTATTTTCCAAAGTTCCACTAATCCTGCATTCCTAAGAAAAACTCAAATTAGTCATGATGTATTCTTTTATATATTGCTGATTTCAGTTACTAATTGTAGTTTGTTTTGCATTTACATTTATGAATCAGATTGGGCTTTAATTTTCCTTTCTCATTTTTCCTGCGTTGAATATTAGAATTAAAATTTCTGGTAGCCTCATAAAATATAATGGACAATTTGCCCTTTTATTCCGTTGTCTGAAGGAATATGTATAAATTGGAAATTTCTTCCTTCAATGTTTATAGAACTTACTGGTAAAACCATCTGGACCTAGAGATTTTTAAAAAATAGTTCAAGGACAATTCTGGATTATTTTTCTTCATGAAAAGGATTTTGATAAGTTATAGTTTTCCAGGAGTATATACATTTAATATTTATTCTCAAATATGCTGGTATTGAGGTTTTCATACAGTCTACTATCTTTTTAATGTGTGTAGTCTCTGTAGTAATATTCACTTTTTCATTCTTGATATCATTTGTATATTTATTTTCTTGATCAGTTCTATCAGAGGCTTGTGAATTTTATTCATATTTTTAAAGAAACACCTTTTGGTTTTTGTTAATCTCCTTATTTCTATTTTATATAATATTTTCTATTTCATTAATTTAGCTACATTCTTTGGATTTATATTTCTTTGTTTTTCCTAATACCTGAAGTTGGGACTTCCAGGCTTTTTTTCTAATTCATGCTTTTGAGGCTATAAATTTCCCTCAGTATAATGTTCTAACTGCATCCCATAATTTTGTGGTAACCAGCTTAAAAAAAAAGAGAAGGAAAAAAAAATAGCATGCCAATTTCACATTTCTGTCTTGTAAATACTCCACTGGGACCAATTTCAAGCTACCAGTGGTTTAACAACCAGTTAGAAACTGTCCTGAATAATTAACAGTCACCTCTTTTAAGTGGATATGAGGCAGCTCTAGCATACCACTGGCTGCATCTCTCAAATGTTAAGTTGTATTTTCACTATTAATTCAAGATATATTTTAAATAACACTATACTTTGTTTTGTCCATACTTATTTATTAAGAGTATGTGTCCAGTTGGCCTAGGCAAAGAATTTTTGAAGAAGATCCCAAAGCCAATCACAGCATCAACAAAAATAAATAAATGGGACCTGATCAAAAAGCTTCTGCCCAGCCAAAGAAACTGTCACGAGAGCAAACAGACAACCTACAGAATGGGAGAAAATTTTTGCAAGCTACATATCCACTAAAGGACTGATAACTAGAATCTATTTAGAACTCAGGAAAATCAGCAAGGAAAAATCAAACAACCCTATCAAAAAGTGGGAAAAATCTAAAGACATGGACACAAGAAAAAAAGAAAAATAAAAAATAAGTAATTAAAAAAAAAAAGTGGGCAAAGGACCTGAACAGAAACTTTCCAAAAGAAGACAGAATGGCCAACAAATGAAAAATGCTCAACATCTCTAAGCATCAGGGAAATGCAAATCAAAAACACAATGAGATATCACTTATCTCCAGTAAGAATAGCCTTTATTAAAAAGTTCCAAAACAATAAATGTTGCCATGGATGCAGAGAGATAGGAACACTCCTATACTGCTGGTGGGACTGCAAACTACTGCAACCTCTTTAGAAAGCAATATGGAGATACCTTAAAGCGATACAAGTAGATCTACTATTTGATCCAGCAATCCTATTACTGGACATCTACCCAAAAGAACAAAAGACACTCCATAAAAAAGACACTTGCACTCGAATTGTTTATAGCAGCACAATTCACAATTGCCAAGTTGTGGAAACAACCCAAGTGCCCATCAATATGTGAGTGGATTAATAAAATGTAGTATATGTATACCATGGAGTACTATTCAGCTATATGAAACAATGGTGATATAGCACCTCTTGTATTTTCCTGGATAGAGCTGGAACTCATTCTACTAAGTGAAGTAGCCCAAGAATGGAAAAATAAGCACCACATGTACTCACCAGCAAACTGCTATTAACTGATCAACACCTAAGTGAACATATAGGAATAACATTTATCAGGTGTCGGGCAGATGGGAGGGGAGAGGAGGGGATGGGTATGTACATACATAATGAGTGCGATGAGCATCATCTGGGGGATGGGCACACTTAAAGCTCTGACTTGGGGGCGGGGGGTGAAGAGGGGGAAAGGCAACACATGTAACCTACACATTTGTACCCCCATATTATGCTGAAATTAAAAAAAAATAATTAAAAAAAAGAATATGTGTCCAAGTTTCTAATTATATTAATATGAAAATATTCTAATTTATTTTTGTTTTTTCTTGCTTGCTTAATTGCCTTTCTAACTGGAGGTCATGCTTGATATAATTTCAATCTAATACAATTTGAGATGACTCAAAGTCCAGAAATGATAGATTCTTATATTATTTATGTCCCTGAAAGAATGTGTTTTCTGCAATTGTTTGGTGCAATGTCCTATATCCATGCCTTAGGTCAAATTTTTAATCTGATTTAAATCTATGTCATTATGATTTTTTTTCCTGCAAGATATATCTATGACAGTGAGGTAGATTAAAATCTCCCATTCTGATTTTTTTCCTCATAATTCTGTCAATTTTTATTTTATATATTGCAAAGCCTTAGTTTATGTTCTTACATATCAAATTGTAATATTTTTGTTAATTATTTGTCATTGTGAATTTATACTATTTCTAATGTCAAGAGTGTACTTTGCTTCATATTAATATATCCTTCTAAGATATGTTGATTAATATTTGCCCGCTATATTTTTTCCATTCTCTTTTACCTTTTTATATCCTTATGTTTTAGACATAGCTCTTAAAAATATTATATACAGGAATGTGTATTTACAAGCATATATACGAGAATATATAAGTACCTACACAATATATAGCACTCTTACATGTTATTTGTACATTTTATATACTGTGGATATGTAAATACATATTTATTAATATAGCTTGAAAATCTTTGTTTTTTCTGGAGATCTTAATCCATTTAAATTTTTGTAACTTCTATTATTTAGGGATTAAAAATCTTATTTTGTGCTTTGATTTTTCCTGCCTCTTATGGTTTTTTAAATTGACTTCTTTTGGATTTATCTTTTTTATTATTTCTATTTTCCTTCTATTAGGGAGTTATATCTCTTGTTTCTATTAAGTATTTACCCTAAACATTGAAACATCATTTCTAAAATGTTAAACCTACTCAATTATCTTTATGTTCATTACAGATAGTATAAAGACCTTAGACCACTTAACTTCATTTTCCCTCACCAACGTACATTATTATTATATGGCCTTTTTTTTTTTAGTCTGATAAGACATAATTCTCATTGTTTCAACAGTCAGGTCTGCTTATATTGGTATACATATTTACAATGTGGTCCTTTCTTCTGGCCTGCGAGCAGGTGTATGTCATAAAGAGTGGAGATGAGGGCAGAGATGGAGAGACAGGCTTTATAGTGAACATCAGTGGCTTAGAGTGATGGAGCGAGGTTCAGGGGCTATCTGAGAGCTGGTGGTCAAGGCAGGGCAGGGGTCAAACATGAGGGGAGAGAGAGAAGTCAGGGAAGCCTCACCAAGGCAAAGAGCCAGATCTTAGGCAAGCAGTTGGAAACCAGGGATTTGGGCCAGACGGGACCCAGCAAGTTGCCCTGATCACAGATGTGAGGCATCACAACCAGAAGACCTGCAAGTCGAGGCACCTCTCCAGCACGATCAGGGAGCCTCTTATTTATGGTAGGTAGGTCATGGTAGAGAGCTGGAGGCTGAAGAGAAATAAGGGCCAGAAATACGAGTAGATCTTACTCTAACTGTTGATGCTTTCTATTCAAAGCATTGATCTCCAGAGCATAGCTCAATGCCTAACACTTAATAGGCACTCAATCAATAAATACCTCTTGACTTATCTACTGACTCTTATTGAACATATGGGAATATGCCAGCCTTTAGAATCAAAACATGAATTGGACAAATTTTCTAACCTCAAGGCACTTATATCTAGGGATTGATATCAACACATAACTAAAATATAAGGTATGCTCTAGGGACTAAGTAGAAGTTAAGATGGAGCTATTTGCTCAACCTGAGATTATCAGGATGATGTCATGGAGGAGGTTGGGAAGGCCAACCAGGGGACATCTTCATGACAATGACAGCCACAGGGGACATCACTAGTATTCTGCACCTTGTGCTTCATGAGTTGTGAATACTGGAGGTCAGGGCAAGGACCTGTTCCATGGTGGACAGTATTACTGGGGAAAGACTGGCAAACAGAGGTGACCCTCCTACCCTGCCCACCTCCACCCACCAGCCAAAGGGAAGAACTGCTGTCTCTGCTTCTTCCAAGCTCCCTTCCCAAGATGTTTTGCAGGTTACCTTGTGACACGAGTCTCATTCTACCTTGTATCCCAGATGTACAAGCTCCACGGCGTTCCAAGTTTCTGCGGATCAAATCCAGGTCAGCTTCAATCCTGAGTGCATGTTCTGCACAGTTCTCCCAACGCTAACCAGATTCTAGCAAAAGTCTGGGATTTAAAGAGTAATTAGTTAGTAAGTACTGAATAAATGCTGGAATGAATGCCTGAATAAACACATGGGGGACATAAATGAAGTATAGGAGAAATTACAAGTAGAATCGCCAGGTGAGTTACCAAAATGGGGCTGCGGGGCACAGAATGGGACATTCCAATGTTTGGGTAGCAATTGGCCATATAAAGGAATATTGAAATTGAGTGGGTGGGGGTGAAGAGAAGGGCAATGGGAAGAGACTAGGAGATTCTTTAGGACCCCAAAGCCCCCATGATAAACATCACCAGGATTAAGCTGCAGGTTGAGGGCCAACTGTGACCCACATCACTTTCCATTACCAGCCCACACTCTGATGGGGCAGCTGTCACCAGAGCAAAGAAAGCAAGAAAGAGGTATATATGCTGTGTGGCTTCCACATTCTGCATGCAAAGACCCTCCTGGCCTGGTCTGACACTCAGCTTCCCCACAAGCCCATGTAAGCACCAGAGAAGTCTCCAGAAGCAGTAAAACATAGAGCCTGCCTATGATTCCTTCCCTCACATACGTCATCCTGCCTGTCCACAGCATCCCAGGAGCCCAGACTGAGCACCTGCCCTGATCTCCAAGGCCACTGAAACATGGCCACACAGGCAGGCACAGCCAGGATCAATGGGGTCCCCTGTGGTGTCAAGGAGACAACCTCCACCTGAGCCACTTTGTAAGCCTGCCAACAACTCCACCAAGCCCTCCCTGCAGTAGCTCCTTTCTTGTCACTTGTCACTTTGAATCTGTTTAGCACCCATGTCATCCTGCCTCATAGCTACTCATATAGTTCATGTTGTCATCCACAAAGATTAGAAGAGCCTTGACAGTGAGATCATGTCACATTTGTATCATGACAGGGTCTAGTACAGCGCCATTCATCAGCTAAGAGTCCAACAGTAAGTCAGTTGGCAAATACGTGTGGATCAACATTTTTTTAAATGCCCAGCTACATGCAGAGATTATGTTCTGTGGGAAGTATGACAGCTTAATGTTGAGGTTTGATTCATGTATTAGTGTCCTGTGGCTGCCATAACAAAATACCACACAGTAGGTGGCTTGGAACAACAGAAATTTATGATTTCACAGTTCCAGAGGTTAGAAGTCAGAAAGCAAGATGTTAGCAGGGTTGGTTCCCTCTGAGGGCTGTGAGACAGGATCTGTTCCAGGCCTCTCTCCCAGCTGCTGATAGCCTTAAGAACCTCTCGGCTTGTAGAGGGTATCGTCCCTGTGTGTCTTCATGTCATCTTCCTTCTGCACATGGCTGTCTCTATGCCCAAATTCCCCTTTCTTACAAGGGTACCAGTTGCATTGTGTTAGGATTCACCCTGATGACCTCATCTTAATGTGATCATTTGCAAAGACTCAATTTCTAGATAAGGTCACATTCACAGGCACTGGGGGTTAGAATATCATCATCTTTTGAGGCATATAGTTCAACCTTTAACAATTAATATTTGCACATCTGCAGATTCAAAGAAAGGGCATTTCAGGCTGTAGGTAGGAAACAAGCTAAGGCATAGAGATGGGAAGAATAGGCTTAGTATGCTTGAAAGTGATTGGTCTCATTTAGCTCTGATTAGCATAATATAATAAATGTAAATACATCTAAATAGTATATGCACGTACATGAAATTTTTTACATATGAATTCCCAGTGTAGACTCTGGCTCACTGTCTCTCTGGTTGTGGATTTGGCATTTTTACGTTTCAAGAGGTTACAGTTTGCCTAACAACACTGCCTTGGTGCGTTCAGCATCGCCTCTAGTTTCACCGAGGTGAGACACTGCCTGATGTGATAGGGTGCCTTTTGTGACAGGCTGGTAGGACCTCAGATCACGAAGAAAGATGCAAGCACAGATGGGCTCTCAGAAAGTAAGATTGACACCTCGACCATCTACTCCTCCTAAATCATTATGTAGACCATGCTCATTTTCCATTCTGCAAGCACTGTGTTCTGTCCTGGATTGACAGCTCCCAGGAGACTGGCATCTGCAGTCTGCTCAAGGCTAAGAGTAGAGTTTGTCACAATCTCATCTTCATTCAGGCACCACCCGATCTTTTGGCATGCCTGAGCTGTGACCCAGGTGCCACTTCTGAGAAGTGCCACAGGGCCACATGTAAACAGACGCTTCACAAATTTTTTAGTGTTGACAATGGTGATGGCAGAGACTTAGCAAGTGTTACATGAGCCTGAAGCTTCCTAACACCTCACTCAAGACTTTCTCTACAGCAGATGCTAAGTCAATACCTGTCAATTAGATAATTATTCAATGTGATCATTTCCTACTGAGTGCATAGTTCCATGCTTAGGAATTGAATCTTCACTCTGCAATTTATCAACTCTGATCATACAGAATTTATTGCAACAAATCTTGACACTATCTGGACATAGTAAGCCTTTGGTGAATGGGCTTAGTATTATTGGTAGTATCCTCACTTGGAATTCCTTAAAAAATAACCTAACATCTCTAACAGGCTAGCCATAGAGGCTGTGAACCTCTTTGCCCATTTAAACACCAGCAGAGCAGTGGGTGAACTGAGGAGTCACTAATGTATCTCCTCAATTGATACCCTTGATGCCATCTGTTCTGCCCCTACGAAATGTACCTGTGGGTTCTACAGGAAAAATGTCACATTTATAAGTGACCAACATGCCAACAAGTGACTCAGCAATAAAGAAAGGACTGAAATTGTTATTGATTCATTAAATCAAACCTCATTAGCTGTGACTAATATTTCCAAGTCGTTTGTCACGGGAAAGGGGGAACTAAAGATCTGACTCCGGCACACCTTGATCTCCCCACGGCAGTGCTGCTCAGAAGTAGGATGAGAAGCGGCTTCCTCGCCAGGCACGGTTCTGCACCAGCTTGGACTGGATTGCCTTTCAGCTGCTTGTCAATTTCAATTTTTTTCTTTTCTACTGACTGCCTGTCCCTATATATCCTCTCCCCCATTCCCTCGGTGAGGGTTTAAACTAACTCGTCTCATTTCTGCCCAAATAAGCAGGGGAATCATATTCAGGAATAACCCAACATCCATTTAAAATCACTTAAGTATCTTGTATCTTTAAAGAAAGTGGTGCGTAGCTAGCTTGGAGAGGGGATAGATACGGCCAGTCCTTTGTGTTAGGTCAGAAATGACTCACCAAGATCGAAAACTGTTTCCCTCTCATTCTCCTCCTCTGCCTCTCCTTTGTGCGCGCGCGCGCACACACACACACACACACAGATAAGGCCTTCAGATTCAACAAACATCAAACAGACCTTGAGGGCACAGTGACTACTTAGGAGAGCAGGCAGGTGCATCGGCAAAGAGCTCGTGTCCCGGGCAGGGTGGGGAGCCCTGATGGAGGTCCGAACAGTTCTCTGTGGAAACCGGAATGAGTCCAGCTGGGAGGCTTGGAAAAGTCAGCTGCAGCCCATTTCAATCAGGGCTTTGTTTCTCCCCGGCTTTGTTAGTAGTTGATTGTCTCAATTTTGGTTATATCTGAATCAGCTGTCAGCATTGTGGGACTCGCCAGACCGGCTATGCTTCTATGCTTCTCACTAATAGCTCATATTTATCTAGCGCAGCTTTTCCACAACCTCCACCACGTATTATTTCATCTTATCCTCCCGCGATCCCTGTGAACTAGCTCTGGCACAAACCAAGGATGGCCCAACACTGAGCTCAATGCTGCCACCCGGTAGGATGAAGGAAATTACCTATTTAGGTTAGTGGCATTCCCAGAACGTCATGGGTCTTTGATACTAGACTGGGAACAGCAGCCTTTCGGTGTTTCTGTCCACTGTTCTCACTCTACATGTACCACAGAGTCAGGAATCAGCCATCCACAAGGTGGGATTGGTGCGCTTCCCTGCAATTCCCAACCTTCTTGGAGTTGGCATAGTTTTCATAGGGCCCCATGGTTATTTTCAGTCTCCGCACTGATGTGCAGATTTCAGTAGAACAGCAAAAGAAAAATTTTGATTGTCAGTATCATCACCTCCATTGTCAAAATTCATTTCGAAAGGCCATGAGCTACATAAGATATTTGCATTGATTAAAGTCACCTTTTTGCACTTCCATTCTTTTACCAGCTAGGCTTCTCATTACTAACAGCACTAAGACTGCAAGCAAAAATCACTTATGTATTTTTATATGTATACCTAATTTTTTTTATTCAAAAGACGATATAGTCACAACCTTAAAGACATAGAAAAAAAAAATCAAACTCCTACAGCATTCATACCAGGTTCATTTTTGCATATCACCTTCCCAGGCTTGCCATGGTGTACATGGTGATAATCACAATTACAGTTTCAGACTTTTGTCTTCAGGTACCAGTCCATCATAAACACTTTCCATATTGCCCTGTAGACATTATAATTACCATTTTAATAACTGCATGATATTCCATCACTGTGATACACCCTCATTTACCAAATCTTGCACCTCATTGTTGGGCATTATTTTCAGTTATTTGTTATTATAACACCATAGAGAAGATATTTTAATCTCAGACCACAGTGGTTTCATTTTGGTGCCCACAACTCATGATGATGCCCAGATTGGGGGCTTGATTTGTAAAATGCAACAGTGTTCACTGCACGGTTCCTACACATTTAATATTATGGTGTGAGAACTAGAATATCATAAGACACATTGTTTCCTTCAAAAAATGTATAGTTTTGCTGGGAATGAGGCAAGCGCACATGAGACCGCTGGTCTAAGAGGGCACAGTATGATATCCTCACACCAGACAGACACCAAGGCTCTGAGCGATTTGAACAACATGAAGTCAAAGAGGATGGTTGGAAGGTAGACAAAGCACACCATCTGCTTTGTCACCTATCATGCCTCCCTGGGGGTGGGTACCTGTCCTCACTGCCTCTCAGGGCAAGAATGCACTTCATGAACATGCTGATGACCAAAGAAATCAGTGACAGGGAACGGGGAGCCCCAAAATGTCAGCAGGAAGAATGAGATGAGGGGTCAGGAGACAGAGGCAACTCACAGAGCTGGGCCACAGGCCTACCTGTGCCTCTGGCTCCTGAGGCTGGGGCTGAGGCCTGACCAGGTGCACCTGTTGGAGCTACCCGCTTGGACCAGGACAGAAAATTCCCTTGGGGCCAGGTGCCTTGGAAGGGCCCAGACGTTCATGTTTGCCTTACTCTTTCAGGAAGCAGAAAATGCTTCACATTAACCCCACTGAACGCTATGGTGATATTTCATTGGGATATCCATTTAGCAAATATTTATTAGACATCTACAAAGCTAGTGTGTTCTGGGGGTTGTGTTAGGCTTTGGGGCCTGCACATCTGAATAAAATATGTCTATTTTGAAGGATCTTATAATCTGCTAAAGGAGACAGACTTACCAACAACTAGCTACCGCATGAGAGAGCGCAGAATAAAGGGAGTGCTGACACCGGAGAAAGGTGTGGTGCATTTGGAGTGGGGCACGTAAGGGAGGAGTCTGAGTGTATGTGGCACTCTAGCAGGGCTTTGAAGGCAGAGGCTGTATCCCCACGGGCTGAGACGGGGACAGGCCATAGGGAGGACATCCCGCTTGGGCAGGGGCCCAGGGTGGGAACGAGCAGTGAGTCAGAGTCCCCTCTGTTGAGAGGGTAACAGAGGCGGCTCCCAGACACGTGGCAGATGCTGAGACTAGAAGAATGGGCGGGGCCGGATCAGGGAGGATCGGTGGATGCCAAGCTATGCGCACACTGGGCTTTCCGAATGATCAGAGTCAACGCAGTTTCCCTACTCCTCGGAAGCCCCGCACTTAGCTCAGACTCACCTGCAGCTCCTTGTCACCCACAGATTTGCCCCAGACGATGCTCCTTGCTGGATCAAAGATCCCCAGCATGTCCTGGGGCAGCTGCAGCCCCTGGCTGTGGCCATACAGGCGGCCCCTTGCCCTCACACCGGAGGCTGGAGCGCTGTCTGAGCTCTGCCGGGCATCCGTCCCTGGCGCCCAGCCTTGCCCTGGCCGCACGGTGTTGGAGCAGAGCACTCCAGGTGACCGAGCCATCACGCCTCTACGACAGGGCAAAACAAACCCTTCATAATCTAGGTCACCAAGGACCACCCCCCAACCACCACCGCAGCTCTGAACAGCAGAGCCCCAGGTATGAACTGTCAGGGGGCTTCTTGAGGAACCCAGCTGGCCCTCGCTTTGACTCCTCAAACCCACGTGGCACCAGGCAGCATGTTTGGGACAAAAAGAGTGCAGTAGGAAAAAGGCTAGAGGCTTTTTGGCAATTAAGAGCAAAGAACAGGGGAAAAAAAGAAGAAGAAGAAGAATTGTTTAGTTCTAAAATCTAAGCTTCAGGGAGGCCTCATTTACATGGTATCTCCGGGAGATTTGTTCACTCAACTAAATTTGAGTAATTAATATTTGCACAGCATAGCACTGAGTGTTATTTTAGACGTGGAGGTGAAACGGATACAGACCTTCCTCTCAGGAACACAGAGTTTTCAGTACAAATGAGACACAGCCCTAGAGGGTGCAGGGGAGGCGCTGCGACCTGTGGGAGGAGGAATCGATTCCCCGGCTTGGAGAGACAGAGGGGGGCAGTGCAGAAGGGAGCTTCGGAAAGAAGGTGACATTTGAACTGGGGGAACGGGGGCTGGGAACACCAATGGAGCTGGGGCAGGCGAGGCTGAGGAGACCAGCAGACAGTGGGGACAGAGAGGTCAGAAGGCCAGAGGTGGGGAAGGCCGGGGCTTGGGCATGCTGCCTTTTATTTCAGCATCCTCCTTGCCTTGCCCAGCGGTCCAATAAATAAATGAGCGAGTGATAGAGAAAAAGTGGTTTGATTTAGTTGAAGCGCAGGGAACGGGAAAAGAGTAATGAGAAATAATGTTGCAAAGGCCACGCCTTGAATGAACAAGGACTTCATTCTGCGGGGACCAGAGGAGCCACTGAAAGGTTTTCAGCAGGGCTGGAACTTGATGAGAGCTGTGCTTCAGGCAGGTTAAGCCGATAGGCAAGACGGATTTGAGTGAGACAGAGAGACCATTTGGGAGGTTATTCCCACAGTCCAAGCAAGAGGTAATAAGCCCCTGAATTAGGGCAGCAGCAATGGGAATGGAGGAGGGGACAGAGGAGAGAGATAACAGGAAGGCCACACTGGGGACAGACAGCTGTTGCTATGGGGGAGGGAGAGGAAGAAGTCAAGGTAACAGGGAGATTTTGAGCCCTGGGGGCGGAGGCGCAGGGGAGGAAGGTGATACCATTAACAAAAATAGCCGCCACAGGAGGGGCGCTGGCTTGAGAGGAGAGATGACAGGTCTGTTTTGCACATACTGAGATGTGGGGATGGGTTCTTTTCTGCCTGAACATGAATCAACTCTTTATCGGGAATACACGAGAAAGGTGGGTGGGCTCCCCAGGCCAAGCGCAGCACCGCTCCATTTTTATGGACTAGGTCAAGACCCTAGCCATTGCCTGAATGCTGATTTTACAGATGAACTTGAACCGTGCTTTACACAGAGAATATTTTTTTGGGAAAAAAGTTCTATTTTAATAATGACTTGAGATAAAAACCTGCCAACATGCTTCCTCTTTCTCATTATTAATGAATTAGGTGATACTCAAACCTAATAAAAAAGCACATAAAAGGCTCATAAGCATCCTTCAGATCTTCTTCACCAGTCACTTTCATTTTATAAAGCTAGAATTTCCAGTGGTTAAATATTACATAAGAGCAATATTTCACTATAGTTTTGTTGCTATTTCAATAATAACAAAAAAAAGTGTTAAATAAGCACCCTCTATGGACTTGTCCCATACCAGGCACTGCAAAAATAGGGATAAAAGAGGAAACAAAGGAAAGGTTCCCACCATCAAGGAGGCCACAATCTAGTCAAGGGGATAAAAAAATAAAATGATAAACACATCACGGTGACCATAATAGAAAAGTAATCAGACAAGAAATGGTACCCATTTGAGAGCCGTTTGTTCTATCTTCAGAGAATAGATCTGGAAGACTTCAGAGGAGGTGACAGTTATAAGGGATTTGGAGGATGATTTTGGGACAATGATGGGAGGTCATTCTAAACAAACATAGAAAGTTAAAAAAAAAAAAAAAAAACGATAGTGAGTTTGAGGGAAAGGAGGGAGAGTAACAGGAGAGGGAATTAGGGGCCAGACTGTGCAGGGCCATGATACCAAGAGACATGGACTTTGATTGTGATGAGGCAGTCAGATCTGCGCTCTAGGTGGGTCACCTGGGGGCTGCGTGGAGAATGTCTTTGAGGGACGGGAGACAGGCCAGGACGACAGCTAGGAATAGTGCCACCGCCCAGGTGATGGACAGAAAAGGGGAGAGGAGATGGGCAAGCACAACAACAGATGGTTCGAGGAGATAAAAATCAATTGGACTTGTTGATTAATTAAAGAAAAAGGAGTCTAGGAAAAATCTCAGATTCCTGGACAATGTTCCTATCTAGAGAGAAAGAAAATACAGGAGCAAAAACAGTTTGGGACAAAAAGGATTTTAAGTTCAGATTTGGAAATGTTAAGTTACACCCATTTGGAGCCACACCAGGGTAGTGTCCAGTGGGTGTCTGGATGTGTGTATGTCGGACACGTGGGAGCAAGTAGAGCTCGAGATAAAAGCCAGGGATTCCTAAGATTCATATTCAGCAAAAACAAGAAGAGGGAGAAGAGGCGAGGCTCAAGGACAGAACAGGGAATAGCCTAAAGAGATGGAAGGGGACCTGGAAGAAGACGGAGAAAGAACGATAAGTTCCAGAGAACCAGGGAACTGAGTCAAGCACCAAGGAGGAGAGAGAATCAAGAGAGTGGTGGGCAAATGCAAGTCATACAAAGAAGTCTAGTGATACAACTGTTACCATACGCTGTGATCAGGAGGAAACCAGATGGCAACTGGGTAAGCAGTGAGTGTTACAAAGAAGAGACAAACTGTAAGTCTCTAGACTAAACTGTCTAAATGTTGGGTTAAGAAGGAAAGACAGGCCGGGTGCAGTGGCTCACACCTGGAATCCTGGTACTCTGGGAGGCCAAGGCAGCAGCATCACTTTACGTTAGGAGTTCGAGACCAGCTTGAGCAAGAGCGAGACCCCATCTCTACTAAAAATAGAAAACATTAGTTGGGCATGGTTGTGTGTGCCTTAAGTCACAGCTACTTGGGAGACTGAGGCAGGAGGATTGCTTGACCCCAGGAGTTTGAAGTTGCTGTGAGCTAGGCTGATGCCAGGCACTCTAGCCAGGGTGACAGAGCAAGACTCTGTCTCAAAAACAAAAACAAAAAGGAGGAAAGACAGACAAAGGCACAAGGGTGGGGTTCTACCTGGAAAGGTGACTACAGGTGGCTAGTGCTTGCTCAGCCCTGCAAAGTCCATTAATACCCACTGAGGTCATATGTACCCCCCTCTCTTAATTCCTTCCACCCCCGTAGGCGTCTCTCCCAAAACACACACATGCATTTATTCTTTAATTCCTGCTATGTATCAGAAAATGTGCTAAGGTTGTAGATGTTGAAGAAAACATAATAAGAATATAGTCTTTATCATTGAAAAACTTGCAGTCTAGTGGGGGAAAGAGGTATAAACAAACAGTTGTGATGGAATACAATAAATGCTACAAAAGATATAAGTCAGTGGTGAATTGGAGCTGACTCAAACTAGCTTTTTCCCAGCTTAGCATTCAGTGACATTACATTGGTAGCTGAAATCAGCCATGGCGGAAGAATTTACACAATGGGAATTGGCAAATTCCAATATTTTTTTTTTCCTCCCAAAGAGATGGCTGTTAAACATTTACCAGCAAAAAGTTTAGTATAGTCAAAGTGTATAAAAAGGAAGAGTAATGGGGGGGGGGGACCACTCCCTGGGTGACAAGAAGGGTCTTGAGAAATGGGCAGGAATTTGATGGCAAAGAAAAGGAGGAAGGACTTTATAATTGGAGAGAACAGCTTGTGTAAATACAGAGATGGGAAAAATATAAACTCTTGAGATGTACTGAAGTATACAGGGGTAAGGGAAGTTCTGGGCCTGAAGAGGAGGATGGGTTTTGCCCAGATCATGTTGGGCCTTGTGTGCCAAGCTAAAGATTTTACAATGGAGAGCCACGAAAGGGTTTTTAGGCATGGGAATTACATAATCAGATCTTTCTGATGGCATGGATAAGGGATAGTGGAAAGACTGCTAGTTATCCACCAAACTCTGTTCTTCTCTTCTTCAAAGTAGCATTAACACAGTTTCATCTTGACATGGCCATCGAGCCAGAAAGTGTGTTCTCTGCCTCCCTCTTGGTGAAGTGCGGCTTAGTTGGGTCAATGGATAGAAGTGAACAGAAGTTATGTGGCACTTCTAGGTCATCTCCAAGTTAAAAGACAGAGAGTTTATCTTGCTGTGAACTGGCTCTCAGATAAGATTGTGCTTAGCTTCCACCAGGCAAATGGAAACAATATCCTTGGGGATCACAGAGCAGCAGGATGGAATGAACTGGGTTCCTGAAATGACCACATGGAGCACGGCCACCCTCCCTGCTCACCTCCGGATATGCAGAGAAATAAACAAGTTTTAAGCCACTGTACTTAGATTTCCATTCATGACAGTGTAACTGGTACCTGACTTTTCTTCTTGCTGTAAACAACTTTAAAACTAAAAAATACAACTTTTTCTTAAGCATTGAAAAGCAGGAAATACAGGGTTATGATCCTTGAGCAAAGAGAAATATATGTGGGATAACACACGTCTTATGATCTGGACTCACAAGTCACATTGGGTCTATTGGTTTTGTTGCCACACAGGTTCAAGTAGTAAAAACACAGACTATCTCTTGACAAAGGGAAGTTTCACAAAAAGCATACAGGACTGTAGATATTCTTGTGTCCATATTTGGAAAATACAATCTGCTACACCTACTTTATGATCTAACAATCCCACTACAGGATTTTCACCCAGGAGAAGGTAAAATGTATGTCCACAAAAAGACTTGTACACAAATGTTCATATTGTCATTATTCATAACATTCACATTCAATTCAAACGTTCATCAGGAGGAAAGTGGATGAATAAATTGAGGTATATTCATACAATGGAATGCAACTCAGCAAGAAAAAGGAATGGATTACTAAAACACAATAACATGGATTATTCTTACATTATTCTAAACTAAAGAATTAAAGAAGCTATCTGT
>VSMD01086269.1:0-41290 GCA_008750895.1 Mirza zaza
GGGCGGGAGCGCGGTGCGGGCGGGGTGCGGGCGGGAGCGCGGTGCGGGCGGGGTGCGGGCGGGGTGCGGGCGGGGTGCGGGCGGGAGCGCGGTGCGGGCGGGGTGTGGGCGGGGTGCGGGCGGGTGCGGGCGGGAGCGCGGTGCGGGCGCGGTGCGGGCGGGAGCGCGGTGCGGGCGGGGTGCGGGCGGGAGCGCGGTGCGGGCGAGGCGCACCCAAGGGGTTAATATGAAGCATGCTTTTCTCCTCCGATGCACACATTTAGTCAACTCAGAAAACTTGCCTGTATTACCGTAGTCATTAACATAGCCGTTTTATGACATTTCCCAGTTTGCCACGAGATGGCAGCAAGTGCAGGGCACTTATTCACAGTCTCGTGTGAGAGTGTAGTTGCTTTGGTTCTTGGACACAGAGAGGGTGACTCAGGCTAAACTTCTGCCTTCTAGGATGTAAGCAGTTTACATTATTGCTTATTTTGTTGCTCGTGCTTTTAAGTTAAGACTGAAATATAATTTTCACCTCATATCAGATCTAAATTTGTTCTTTTATAAATTAAGCTACCTGGTGAAAAAAACAATTTAGTTTTAGGCCAGTGGGAGAAAACATCCTTAGTCATAAATCTTATTTGGTATTTCTTCTACTTTACTGACTCCCAAGAGAAATGATCTCAAATTGCTATTTGCTCTAAGTTCTTCTCCCGAGTCCACACTGCTCTGTCCCTTTCATAGGTCTCTGCTCCACTCATTTCAACTACGCCTTCCATGATTACTTTGTAAAAAATAATGACACCCCTTTGTACCTCTGATATTTCTCCGCCTGATTCTGATTTATTATTGGTAATGTACCCTACTTGTTTATTCATTTGTTGTTGTTTGCCTCTAATAATATGTAAGTCCCCCCGAAAGACAGGACTGTGTCATGTTCCTGCACTAGGTAGGTGTTCGCTAAACATGTGTTGAGTATTTTGCCATGAAGGCTGGAACAAATAGCAAGGTGCTGGATGTATTTATACAGGACAAATGTAAATGCAAGCCCCCTAACCTAATAATGGAAAGGTAGAAGTTCGCATTCCTGTTCTGCCCCACTAGTGAGTGCCCTGATGCTGTTATTAAAAGTTTGTCAATATGCAAGGACGTGGAAACAACCCAAGTGCCCGTCAATTCATGAGTGGATGATTAAAATTTGGTATATGTATACAATGGAATATTACTCAATTATAAGAAATGACAGTGATCTAGCACCCCTTATATTTTCCTGGATTGAGCTTAAACCCATTATCCAAAGTGAGGTATTGCAAGATCAGAAGAATGGGCTCCACATGTACTCACCATCAAACTGGCACTGACTGATCAACACTATGGTGCTCACACAGTAGTAATATTCTCCAGGGATTGGGGGGTTGGGTGGGGGTAAACTCACAACTAAAGGACACGGTGAGCACTGTAGAGGGGAAGGGCCCCTCGCTAGGGTGAGGCAAAGACATAAAATATAACCAAAATGTTTGTACCCACATAATACCCTAAAATAAAGAAAAAAGAAAAGAAAAAGTTTGTCAATACATCTAGTCAATATTTAGTCAATATTGAGACTAAAATCATTTTTACTCATATCCCAACATAGATATGAAGCTCTGGTTATAGAAATTAGGAAATTATGGACTAATAAAATTCTTTTTCTAATTTGTAATGAGCTGAGATCACATGGAAGGAAGTGAGTCCCTCCCCTTCCGTAGCAGCCATGGTATCTAACCTCTAACCGGCATTCCTGACCTCTAATCAAGAGTTCACAAAAAACTTCCCAAGGACTCTCTTTTCTTTCCTAATCAAATATAACATTTCTTGCTTGAGGTTCTTCTGTAAGGTATTTTCCTGAGACTTACTGGGTTTTATTAGATATACTGGTGAAGCAGAGCAAATGTACAACACACAGAAAAAGAGATTAACACAGGGACGAACTCCTAACCCACATTTCTCTTCATCAAGAACTTATGTAAATGTGATGGGAAAATATTTTAGGAAATTATCTATATGCTATGTCCCACTTTATGATATCACTGCCTACCGACTCCAAACTTGGAAGTGCAAAGGCAGAATGCCAATTGTTTCAGAAGTAGTCTGCAGTAAAAGATAACCATGCCACTTTTTTTTAGCTATTATGATCAAGGAACACCACCATCTATGAAATTTAAAAAAATTAATGAAGACATGGCATGGTTAGAAAGAACAAGCTTATATTTCTGTCAATAGGCTAGATAAAATAATTCTGACCTGGAACAGAAGAGAAAGAATTATTCATAGAGAATTTACTAGCCAAATCTCAAATAGAATATATCATCATTGAATTACGTCACACTCTTCTCTCATTCTAACTCTTTAGCACTTCAAAGCATTCACAGATCATCTTTTCACTATTAAATGTCTTGACTAATTCAGAATCAATTAGATCAAAGCAATTTGTAGATTAAGTGCACGAATATCCATGTCCTCTTGGACAACTCATTTTATGATAGTTTCAGTTTTCTTATATGGAAATTAAGTAGAATTATCCTTAGGCCAAATGTGTATATATCGCTGTAAGAAAATATGCATATATACTAGATTTATCTCCAATATTCTATGTCTTGTCATTTCTACTTCTGCTTCTTTATTCTTCATTAGTCTGTGACGTGCTCTAGATGCCGTGTTTCACCCGTGCACACTGTCGTCTCCACCATCTTGGCGTGTCCAAATACCGCTTGTCTTCACTGCTGTCACCTGGGTTCAAGATACTCTCATCCCCAGAGCAGATCAGCGCAATAGCTTCCTAACTGCTTCCCCAACTTTGTCCTTGTCCTATTACTCTATTTTGAGTCCAACATCCCGAATGACCTTGTTAAAATGCAAGTGTGGTCTTATCACTCTTCTGCTTCCAAACACCAATGGTTTCTCATGTCACTCAAAAAATGGTGAAAGCCCTAAAAGTGGCCTCAGTACCCTATGCCACATGTGCCTGCATCTTACTTCTCTGATCTCGTGTCATATTAATTCCCCCCGCCCCCCGCCACACCTGGCCACGCCCCGTCTCCTCTGTCTTGGTTCTTCTCTCTCACAGAGCGGGTTTGCAGCCCAGCAGCACGCCCCTCTGGCTGCTTCCACAGGGTTTGCACCTGCCTGCATCGCTTGTGCTTCAGACACCTGTTATGTCTAGACCCTCATCTTCTCCAGGTTGATGCCCAATTTTTACCTTTTCACAGAGGCAGGCCTTCTCTGACCACCCTATTTAAAATATTAATCATGCCCAACACAACTATGCCCATTTTCTGCTTCCTTTTTCTATAATCCATGCCCACACTAACATGTGATGTATTTTGCTTGTTAATTTTTCTTATTGTCTTTCTTCCTGGACTAGAATATAATAAGCTCCATAAAGGTAAATTGTGACTTTTGCTTTCTTTATTAAAAAAATAATGGAAATCTTATTCAAAGGAGTAAAAATCACTTACATATCATATTCATTCATCGTTATATCATTTCAGTGAGACTAGACAGGTATTGGCTTTTTCCATAGATACTGTACTTGATCTTCTTTATAATAATTAGAATAAAAAGAATATCCCCAAGAATGAGGATATGTAAATATATTATAAAATGTGTGCTTTTGCTTAATATTAATGCTTGTATATGTATATTCATATTTATATACAGATATAAAAATGTTTACTTGCAAATATATTTAAGTGGCCTCGACAAGTAAAATCATAGCATGAGAAACATTCAGCAACGTACAAAGAATACACTATAAAGAACAGACAAATAATATTGTCTGTGTTATTGTACCAGCCTCCTGACTTACATCCTTTCTGCCAGTTTCTACCTTTGCAATTAATTCTGCACATTTCTTCTAGACTAAGTTCTCTAATATGACCACTTTACTGTCCTGCTTAAACCACTTCAATGAAGTTTTGCTTTTCTATTAACTTTTAGAAATATTTAAAAATTTTAGGGAGATAGTTTTGCTTGCTTTTTTTAAATTTCAGAATATGACAGGGGTACACACATTTTGATGATGTGATTTGCTTTTGTGCAGTTTGAGCCAAAGTTATATGTGTGCCCATCACCAAGAGAACGTGCACTGTGCCCACCAGGTATGAATTGACACGTCCCCTCCTCCACCTCCCACCTGCTTGGTTTCCCTTGAATTTTACTACTATATGTGCACATGGGTGTTGTATTGGAACTAATTGATAAATACTCATGTGTACATATAGTAGTAAAATTCACTTTTGCTTTCTAAACAGACCACTTGTGATCATAAAAAAAATGCTGATACTCCTCTACTTCTCTCGTGTTCAAAGGATATTCACAAATGAAACATTATACATCCCCAAGTATAATGGCACTTATAACATTTTATTATAAATAATTATGTATGTATATGTTTTCCTGACTAGTTGTGAGCTACTTGAGGCGTTTTATCTTATTTCTATCTCTATCCCTATCATGTGTCTAAGGGTGACAGAGATTTCGTATATGTTTTAACTAAGGAACCATATAAAAACACCTACATTCATAATACATGCTAGAATGGAGCAGTGGTGCTAACAAACACACCAGAACTTATACATTTAAGGTTTTTTTTAAAAATATTGAAAGAAATATCTCTTGGAAGCCAGAAATATTCTTATAATTTACCTTGCTGTTTTTTTCTTTAACTCCTTCTTTGTTATTGCCTCAATGGCTGACCAATTAAAAAATACTGTCAATAATGTTAAATCATCCTTTCAACCTAAATTGGTTTGGGGGAAAATTCAATTTGAAGCTAAGTTTAGTGAATAAAGTGGGTTTATTTGGAGTTCAAAAGGAATTGTGATAATAATGTAAGATTTATTTTCTCTTGTGTAACTCGTAAACTGGCTTTGATTATAAGTTTCTAAAAGATATTTCAATAATGATGACTGAGTAATAATAATCTTTCAAAGAAACCATGTGCCAAGAAACACCTTATTTGAAAGTATGGAATCTATTATTGTTTTTTAAAAGTTAGCAGCAGTATTTTAGGCACATTTTAAAACGGTCTTATTTTTTTCCAAAAAGGCAAAATGAAATAGCTATTAGATATTCTACAATATCAAGAGAAGATACATAATGAGTGAGATGTGCACCATCTGGAGGATGGTCACGCTGGAAACTCAGACTTGTGGGGGGGAGGGGGAGAAAGGGCATTTTTTGAAACCTTGAAATTTGTACCCCCATAATATGCCGAAATAAAAAAAAAAAGAGAGAGAGAAGATACCAAAAATAATACACACTGGAAAAAGTAGTCTTGTCAAAACTTTTCTGAGGTACTGGAGATGTGTCTTGAGCACATATCCAAGTCATTTCCTGCTAGTATGCATTGCCTGATGTTGCCACAGATGAGAAATCAGTGATTATTGCATCTAGTATATTTCTTGGACTTAGGTAACGAAGAGACCCAACATAACTTTTGATTTTGCTTGTATTACTGTACTGAACTTGGTCTTTCAACGCTCATTCATTTAACAGATAAAACACTTTGCTAGCTGGGAAACAGTAAGATCTTATATACAGTACTAATCATCACCTGAATACCTAATTATAGAAAATTGATTAAACTTTGAAATAATAATTAACAAGATACAGAAGTATATAATTAGATGCTAAAAAAGCAGACAAGAAAATAAGTGCTACAAGAATTCAGATACATGAGTACTTAAGTAATATTGAGAGATTTTAAAAAGAAATTGGACTCTAAATAGCTGACAGTTTTGGGAGGCGATGGTGGCATGAAAAACATGAGTTAAGCCTGGAAGTCGGAAGTGGGCAGTCTACGGCAAAGAGCAGTATTAAAAATTGATGAGAGGAATGACTGAATAGTTGGGAGGGTGGTGTAGATCAGAGAGCAGGATGCAGCCAAGATGGGAGGGTTGGGCATTTTTGAGAAACAGAATCATCTAGAATTGGTGTTTAAAAAATATTAATAACGCTACAGAATGGGAAATGGATTAAAGCCAAGAGAAATTATAAAAACAGAATTCCAGATAAGAGTTTATTGCTGAAATTATCCAATGCCTTTTCTGACTCAACCAGCTTTTATAGTCTCCACAACTATGACTATGCATGGTTAGGCATAGTTTCATCCTCAGTTGAAAAATAACACAGATATTTCCCAGATCTACATAAGATGTCTCTAGTACAGGCAAGTTTTAAAACTGTGTGGTAGATTGGGCAGCATCTGGGGCTACGTCAGAGGAATAGCATCTGGATTCTATGTTGACAGCTGACTGCCTGCTATTTACCTAGACTATTAAAAATATATAAAATGAAAAGACCAGGGTCTGGGTGCAGTGGCTCAGTCCTGTAATTCTAGCACTTTGAGAGGCCAAGGTGGGAGGATTGCTTGAGACCAGCAGTTCAAGATCAGCCTGAGCAAGAGCAAGATCCAGTCTCTACAAAAAAATTTAAAAAATTAGCTGGGCCGGTGGTACACACCTATAGTCTCAGCTTTTTGGGAGGCTGAAGCAGGAAGATTGTTTGAGCTCAAGAGTTGAGTTGCAGTGAACTATAATGAGGTCACAGCACTCCAGCCTGGACATCACAGTGAGACCCTGTCTCAAAAAGTAAATAAATTTAAAAAGTTAAAAAAGAAATAAAAAGATTCATCTTCATTCATTAATTTATGTAAAAACCTTATAGTGACATACATCCAATGAAATTAATATACTCATTTTTAACAGGAATATTTTCTAAAGTCTTTGGACTTATTATCTTCTAGGTGTCAAATATCTTCATTAAACTTGATAGTTATTATATAACTTGAGATTTATGATTTAAATAAAAATGATAATTTTTGGTAGGAAATAAAAAAGGATGTGAGATACAGCAATGCCGATTAGAAAAATTGTCAGACAACCATTTTTCTGAGAATCTGATTTTTCAGATTCTCAGAATTATTCTCATTTGCTTTGAAAAACATTATAGTAATAATTTTAACTGGAGCTGATCAGAAATGATTTTCTTCTAGGGTTCCTTTGTTAAAAGCAAGTTGTATTTTTCAGATTCATGCAAATAATAGAATGATCCAGAGGTGATTTCGGGATTAAACTCTTTTGTTGTCAGGGCTCCCTTCAAACACTTGAAAGTTGATATCATCTTCATAAATTCATAAAAGTTCCAGTTAATAAAATTTAAAAATTCTACAACATTTCTTTCAATATTGCTTTTCTAACCTAGTCAAGATTTTGTTAGCCCCTGTTCTTATCAAACTGAGAACTGCAGAAGTTAGGTTTTCTGACATAGAATAAATAGCCCCCTAGCCTGCCTGCCAATGCGAGGTCCAAGGGTGAGGAAAATCACCTTAGGAGGCAGTTGGGGTTGAGTTATTAGACACTCTTTAGAAGACAGGAGATTAATTATGATGTGAAAGCATCCTGGGACCCATCTCCGCCTCTCGAAACCCCTGATGTATCCAGCTGAGTCGTGGGATGAGACCCAGGACAAGCAAGCTGGGCTGCATGCCAAGTGAGGCACCTGCCTGAACACAGCATCATCGTGCGTGGGGAGAGACAGGCCTCTGTGGGCGCGCTCTGTGCCACGGGTTGCTGGCCCTGAGGGTGTGGAAAGCAGGGTGGCACTGGACTTCCAGGCATTCCGCACGTACATTGACAGCTCTGAGCCACCTCACTTCCCTGGAGAAGTTAACCAGTTTGAGAATTCTACTTATCCTAAAGTGCACAGAAACGTTTCCTACACTCAGATGTATATGGTAGTTGTAATATAGCACATTTCATATTTTGTGACTTCAGAGTTAATGAAAATGTCTACAGTTCCTTTTCCAACTATTTGCTGCTCTAAAATTAGACCTACTTTTAAACATGAGGTTTTATATTTTAGTAAAAGGGCGCCTCCACTGCACTCCAGGTGACAACTGTCCCACCTGTGTGCCACAGGCACAGTCTTCAGTGAACATCCGTGTGCGTGTTCCTGCATATGCCTCTAAGAGAAATTTGGAGAGGGGTTGGCTAAGGCCAACTGTATACCTCAGAAACCTTAAGAGAGTCTGGAAGTTGCTGTAAATTTCTTCAGTGATGGGGCAGGCGATAATTTTCCCTAGGCATTGAGGTGAAAAGCAAGATCAGGACTTACTAACTTTCCTCCCAACTACCCTTTCTCTTCAGCCCCCAGCTGCTGATGCCTCACTCACTCCTCACACCAACTCCTGACAGACTTCTGTCTCCCCAGACAAACTCTTGATTCTGTAATTTCTCTAGGCTTTATTCAGAAGAAGAGAGTTAGGACCCACTTATCAAAACAAAGAAAGTTCTTTGGAAGTGGTGCCCCTTTCTTTACCACGGCTCAAGTTAGGAGCAACTCAAGCTCAACAAATTTTCTTTTAGCCCAGTGTTACTCAAATGTCCTCATTTCGTTCCTTGGAAAAATATTATAAAGGAGAGAAACAAGGGTGCTTTATGTTTAAGCTCTTCAAAAAAGCACACATGCATTCCCAGTAAAGCTGTAAGTCAGGTGTTTAGCATTTAAACTGAGAGGAAAAAAAAGAAACCAGTATCAGCAAAAGCCACAGAGAGAACTATAGTCTTCTAGGTAATGAAAAACAAAGATTAAGAGGCAAATCTTATCAGCTAATGGAGAAAACTGTGCCTAAGGACAGAAAGATAAAGAACAAAGAGGATAGTTTCTTTGAAAAACTCTTGGGAGGAAACTCCTACCTTGCTAGTGCCTGTAAATTCTTACCCCACCCAGCTCTTGAGATGGTAAAGACCTCTTACCATTGCCACCTGCCCTTTGGCACCTAAGGTGAACAGATGATAATTATTATTGTTGCTGCGTAACTAATATGGTTCGAAACTCATTTTAAAATTATTAACTGAATGAAATACTTCTTTAAATTTTGTGTATTAGGCATTTCATAGTTTATCACTTCTACAACTAGATAAACTAAAAATATTATTCTGACAATTAGTATTAAGTGCATCTGTATTTATGGTGGTGTTAAATCTCATATAGTATTATCCAAGCAAAAATGTTGCCATTGAGTCAATGCACTGAAGTTTTAAGAAAAATGTGCTCATACTTTTGCAAAATTTATTATCAGAGTAGCAAATACAGAAAGTTGGCGTTGAATACCTGTAACTTCTGTGAAGTTACAAATAATAAACAAATAACTTCGAATTCCTCATCTGAAGGAATTCTAATTCCTAGCCACTCTACTACTTTCTCCTTTGGAGGTCTTTAAATTTGCATCCCTCTGGTAAATTTATGTGGATTTAAAGAAATAATCAAATTCTGAAACTGAGGTTGCATCATATCTTTTAGTCTTACTCTATACACATCGGTCTCTGTGAACACATTTATCTCACCAGATGACCTCAGAAACTTCCAAGGTTGGACTACATTCCCTTCCCATTTAAATTGAATATGTAGTGCACAGAAAATAAGTTCCTTTTTTTCCAAAAGATGCAAGCTTTTCTTTCAAACAAGTTAATTTTGTTTGCATATACTTACATACTACGTATTAAAAGTTTTTAAATTATTAATTTCCAGGAAGTAAAAACAAATATAACCTTAACCAAACTTTCTTTTAGCCTGGTATTATTCAAATGTCTTTATTTCTGTCCTTGGGTAAGATATCATAAAGAGGAGAAACAAAAGTGCTTTTTATTTAAGTGCTTAAAAAATACACATAGGTATTTTCAATAAAGGTGTGTGATTCAGGTGTTTAAGATTTAAACTGAGAGGATGGGGTGGAGAAGAAACCAATATTAACAAAATCCAGGAAGAGAACCAGGTTCTTCTGGATACTGAAAAGCAAAGATTAAAAGGCAAATCTTATCAGCCAGTGGAGAAAATTATGTTTTAGAACAGAAAGATAAAGAGAAAATAGGATAGCTTCCACTGCAAAAGTACCCTGGAAATCCTTACAACATTTGAATTCCAGTTCGAAAACATAAAAATACATAAACAAGTTGGCTATTTTCTGTGCTTCTTTTTAAAAAATACATCTTATTCAAACTATTAAGAGTTTGTATCAACTCATTATAAGAATAATGTCTATTATGGGTGGTTACTAATGAGAAGAATGCCTGATTGCAACTTATCTCAAAGGAAAGATACTAAAGTACAAAAGGACTTCATTATATAATGATTACAATAAAAAGGCAACCATTTGGCTGAGATCTCAGATCTCTGGTATATGGAAAGATTATGGTTTAATCTTAGCTTTAGGCATAAAATATCAATAACATTTTCAAAGAAACATGAAGCCATTATTTCTATAAGGTATTTCTGAGCATTTCTTCAGTGACTATACTTTTGCAGAAAATATATTTCTGAATGTATTCCCCACTTGGTTCCTGAAGTACAGAAACCCATGTTGGACCATCAAGAACAGGGCCCAGAAAAAAAAATTAAAAAAAAAAAAGAACAGGGCCCAGGAATTCTAACACTGATATCCTCTCACAAAATCAGGGTGCTATGGGGCTGTTAGGAGGGCTTCACTCCCCACACTCTCTCGGGAAAGTTCTTTCTGTGCCTTGACCAGTGGTCACATCACTTCAATACCTTATGTCTTCACGTCACCTTTTCCTCTCTGAGTCTCTTTCCTCCTCTCAAATCATTGGATTTGGAGTCCCCCCAAATAATCCAGGATGATCTCCTCATCTCAAAATTCTTAATTTAATTATGTTCCAAACCTTTTTCTCCCCCATATAAGGTAACATTCACAGGTTCAAGGTTACTGTATTTTTTAGCTTTCTGTGACTTCATCGTTGCCACAGTGATACTATACTAATATTTATTTCACCTCAGGTGAGCAACAATGGTGTTCTGGTAAGATCTAATTTGGCCTTGATATGCCATACAAGATCATCTAGAATTGGTTTATTCTTTTTGACACTGAATATCAAGAAGTTAGATAGACTATTAAACTAACTGAAGCAAAAACACATTTGTGAAGATCATAGTTATTTTGGAAAATACTGAAGGAAGCCTGATTTAAACTCGTAGGTCTCTCTAGGCAGGGCTCAGGCAGCCTGCCCACTGGACGGCACTGCGACATGGCCCTCGGAGGGGACGCTGTGGCCCACGGCCTCAGTGGCCTTTGTGTAGATAAAGGCAAATGCATTTCCCTCTGGAGATCTAGAAACATCAAGTGCTTTAATTGGACCAGAATGTTTGAGAAATTTCCTCTAAATCTTAAGCTTTTTTTTTTTGACCACTACATGCATTTTATGAAATGACTATACATTTTACATTTTTCAACAGCATAACGCAGAGGTAACATCAATAATTCCAATACCTACGTTGTTAATAAATCACTTTTTCCTCAAACAGTATGTAAACAAAGGGCAGTTATGGGATAATTTTGCTGGCATATTCTTTTTTTTTCCTTTTTTTTATTACTTCATATTATGGGGGTACAAATATTGTTAGGGTTACATATCTTGCCCCTGTCCCCCCTCCCCCACCCCGCTATTCCAGAGCTTCTAGCGTGTCCAGCCTCTTAAGCTTTTCCAATGCCAGACCTACTTGGTGATCACTCTGTCCTTCTGAAAATGTTATGTTTGAGAGGACACTAGTGAGTTCCAAATACTAGAAGTTCAGTTTGTGTTGAAGACTTCATAAAAACTGCAAAATGTACTTCCATTTTAATCACTGGCTTATAGCAGAAATGAGCCTCACAGTATTATACAGACTTTTTTTTTACTTGCTTCTAGAATCTTATGATAAGATTTACAATGATTCTACTGAAGAAAAAAATACAAATCTTTCTCAGGATGAATTTTTACTTACATTGTATGTAGCTATGGTAAATATAATTCTTTATTTCTTGTTAGTTACTTTCCTGCGGAGAACTCTGTCCCTGGGTGATAACAGAAGACAATTTAAGGATTGTCTCAGAACACTGTGGTTTTGTATGTCCTCAAGTTACTCTCAGACTTTAAATTCAGGTTAGTTGAAAAGTGTTCAAGTAAAGGTTAGAAAAATGATACATGTTCTTACCTTTATAATTTTAGATAATAATTTACCTTTAATATTTAGTTGATAGAAGCAGGGACCAAGAATGCTTGATTTTATTTGTGCTATGTTTCAAACATCATACATGTTTGGATTCTTAATGAATTTGAACCTTATGTTAACAGCTTATTCTGACCATCATATAATCTCGTAGTTTACTCAGACTCTATTTTTGTACCAAACTACAATCAAAAACTAACTGTTTATAATTTGTCTCAACTCCACATCTCTTCCATTCTGAACTTGCTCGTTTCAAGAGGCAGAACTCTAAAATTTTATTCTTTGTCTCTATCATCTTTTAAGAAAAAAAGAAAGAAATCCATTTCTGAGATAACCTAGGTCATGATTAAAAGTAAATAAATATGTCACTCTCATTAATCACACAAATCATTCACTAGCAACTTCTACTACAGGTCCATAGAGCAGATATATTTTAATTTTTATGGACATTTAAAGTATGATAAAACCATATACGATATCTGGGACTTGTGGGAGAAAAATTCTGTGAGATCCATGCTATGTAGAGCATTATCCTGCCTGAATCTATAACTTGTTAGTTAGAGATGAAATGAAAACTTATCCTAGGTGTCGAATTATCTTCTGCAGTTGTTCCTCAGTGTAAAATGGGGATTGGTGTTAGGACCCTCCTCCCCCGCATATCAAAGTCTGCATAGACTCAGGTCCTGCAACCACCCTGGGGAACCTGCCTAAAGGAAAAATTGGCTCCTCCATATAGGGGGGTTTCACATCCCACAAATACTGTATTTTTGATCCACATTTGCTTGAAAAAAATCTGCAAGTAAGTGTACCTGTGCTTTTCAAATTTATGTTGTCCAAGGGTTAATTGTATTACAGATAATTTCTTTAAATGCGTAAAAATTCTAAAGCATATGCTAATTTAGCATAGTTTGATCTAAAAACAGAGAATTTCATAAATCATTCAAGTTCATTTAGCAGAGAAAATTGAAGAAAGAAGTATTAATTCTTCATATCTAGATCCTGTAATCCTGTTATTTACGAGCTGCTGTAAATTCTAGGTTATAGCATTCATAATCATTGAAGTGATGAAATGTTATTGGAAACTCCCAGAAATAAAGTTCCTTTGGTAAGAATCCCTAAACTACTAATTATAAAACTAATCAATCATTTATATAACTAAATGTCTATTGTCTATCTATAGTAAGAATTAAAATCCATTGGCCAGATTAAAAAAAATTTAATCTAAATAGAAGTTGAGGGTAAGTTGGTTATATATGAATATATGCAAATATATATTAGTGATATATCATGTTTAATATATAAAAGAACCATGTTTAAAATATCTTTTTAATCCCATACAGTACTTAGCACAGTGTACTACATATAGCAGACAACTAATAAATTTTATTAAAATGCAAAAAAAATCCTTCATATTTTTATGCCTTCTCTTAGAATGATAACTTAAAATGACAATTTACAATGGCAATGACTTAGAGAGTAAGGGCCATCTCCCCTGCCTCATTAGATTATAATTAAATCCCCATGTTTATCTTCAGTGCTCTAAGTCACACACTGTGACACAACATGTGAATCATTAGTCATATGATGTGCCATAAACCAGCAGAGAGTCAGGGGAATATAACAGAACAAGCATGGGATTAGGGAGTCAGTCTGGAAGTGGGTCCATATACAGGCTTGGTAACTTTCTAGTTCTATAAATTTGGATAAATTATTTCAATTACTTTGAAGAATAAAAATACCTAACTTGCATAAGGGATAGCTGAGGTTGTATATACAGTTATTAAGTAGGAAATATCCAATTTCCTTAAGTACTGAATTTGATAGTTGATATCTCTGACATTTTACTTTGACACTTCTTGTTTTATTTTTATCATGAAGGTACTTCCTCAGTCTTTCAAATACACAGTTTGGCTTGTGATTAGCTTTCAAATTTTTTAGAGCAATTTTTGTGAAACTATGGATAAGTCAAAAATTTGTGTTATTTTCAAATGTGAGTTTTGTCATGGAACCAATGCTGTGCAGACAGCTTGAAATTTCAACGAAGTGTTTGGGAAGGATATGGTTAATGAACGCACAATATATAGATGGTTTGAGAAGTTCTGGTGATTTTAATCTTGAAAATGAGCCACGGGGGCGACCTGAGACCAAGGTGGATAACAATGAGCTTGAAGCTGCAGTGGAAGCGAATCCATCTCAGTCTACGTGTGAACTAGCAGCAAGGTTTGACATTACTATTCCAACAACATTGAACCATTTGAAACACATAGCAAGATAAAGAAGCTGTACAGATGGGTTCCTAATGAATTAAACGTGTCAGAAGAGATATCATCTCCAAGCTTGCCTCTGTTTGCTGTCGTGAAATAAAAGCAAACCATTTCTACACCATATTGTTACATGTGATGAAAAATGGATTCTTTTTGACAATCACAAGCATTTGGCACAATGGTGAGATAAAGATGAAGTACCCACAGTTCAAAACCGAATATTCATTAAAAAAAAAAAAAAGCTAATTGCTGTTTAGTGGTCCAACACTAGCTTTATCCATTACAGCTTCATGAAACCTGGTCAATGGTTACAGCAGATGTCCACTGCAGCTAATTGGAGGATGAGGATGCTTGTGATTAAGCAGCCAAGATTGGTCAACAGAGACAGGGCAATCCTTTTGCAAGACAACACTCGACCACATGTCACACAGACGACACTGCTCAAACTGCAGAAGCTGGACTTGGAAACTCTCTATCATCCACCTTATTCACCAGACCTTGCACAAACTGACTCCCACTTCCTTCCAAGCTTTGGGCCACTTCTTGCAAGGAAAAATATTCAATTCTCAACAAGCTGAGGAAAATGCCTTTTGCAATTCATTACCACTTGCTCTCCAGGCTTCTACGCTGCTAGCATAAACAAGCTACTGTTAAGATGGCACAACTGTGTCAATAGTTTAGGCACATACTTTAATTAATTGTACTGCTTCTGGTTTGAGATATAATAAACTAAACTTTTGATTCAAAATCAGACAGTTCATATTTAATGACTCTCTGTGTGTGTGTAGTTGAAAGAGAAAATGACTCAATGTTAAGCCCTAGCATGCTGCCTAAGAGTACATAGATAATGACTTTCATCAGAAGCAGGAGAAGACAGAGAATTTGGATAGAGCAGTTTCTTTTCTCTGCATCAGACTTTCAACTTGGGCACTATTAACATTTTGAGCTGGATAATTCTTGGTTGTGGGACATTGTCCTGTGCATGATAGCATGTTTAGTGACATGCCTGGCCTCTACTCACTAGATGCTAGTAGTACACCTCCCTCTCAACTCCTCCCAGCCCTCCCCACTCCCCCACCTAGCACCTTAGTTGTGACAATCAAGAATTCGGGCAAAGATTGCCAAACATGCACTGGGGAAACTGTCCCTAACTGAGAACCACTGGTCTGCCTGAAGAGCAGAAGCCACTGTCCAGTAATCTGGGATCAGCCCTGGGGCCCTGTCCTTCAAGTTCACCCTTGGTTAGTCACACAGTTAATGGCAGAACTCCTCCAGTGTCTAGGAATGCAGTCACTGTACATTTTGGATAGTCATTCCAGATCTTACTGGAGGAAAATTTCCTCATCATGTAAGCTGTTTCTAAATTAGAATAAAATATCAGGAACACAGAGAAATGAAGTCAGATATGTCATTTAATTACTTAGTGCTCAGTAAATTCCATGTGAATTTGCAAAGAAAATACTATTTTGGGGAAATAATTCATATATAATAATTACCCTTGTTTGATGTAAATGTCCAAGACATTTGTTCAATTTTTAAAATTCAAGGATACTCAGAAGGAAGTAAAATAGGTCTTCGGCATAGCAACATACTCTGCCTTGTGCATTAACAATTCTATTTTCTTAAGTGAGCTTTAATACATGCTGTGTGGAAGGATTAAAAAAACCTGTTTTTATATAATATAATTGCTTTCACAGATAAATTATTAATTTTATTATCATTTTTAAGGAAATAAAACTTAAAGTTGACCATAAACAGACTATTAACAGTTTTAAGGAATATAATCCATCAAGCCTGTTGTAGTAAACTATGAAATGAAGACAATTTTTCAAATATACTATTTATAATTTAGTATGTATCAAATGTATACATTGGAACAGATTATATTTATAACATTTTTATCTTAATGAGAATGGAAAAATGATTTAAAAGTAGGGGGAAGAAAAATTTGTGATGTGATTATGAGGAAGGTCAAAATATTCTCATCTATGTAAGCAACATGTAAAATAGCTCAGTACTATGGGGGCTGAGGTTGGCCCGTGGAGTTTTGCCGAAAATCAGTGACATGAGGCAGATTAATTAATAAAAAAAGCATACATATTTATTTAATATGTATACACCTTCAGAATGAAGACCCAAATATACGGGGAAAACTGTCCATTTTCATGTTCAGGTTCAACGAAATATGGACAACCATATAGAAATGTGATGATACCCAGACAGTAGGTCTAATGCTCATAGCCCAAGTGGAGAAACCCAGCAAGTCCTGGCCATCTAGATTCTTTTTGTCCTCTCTGAGCTTGCATTCCTTCCTTCTGGGTGTGGGCAGAGCCCTCTCCAAAATAGGGGTCTTCTGGCCTGCAGTCAAACAAGGTAGGTGAGATAATTTTTTTATGGCTCTGTTTTTACAAAGAATATTTTTAGGTTTTATGGCTAGCTTAGGGAAAAAGGGTTCTGGTTTCTATGACCTGCCTTGAGGAAAAGGGCTTCTAGTTTTTATGGCTACCTTGGGAGAGAGGAATTCTAGTTTCTATAGCCAGCCTTGGGGAAGAAGGGGAGTGTGAGGCAGGAGGACAGGAGAAGGCCAGAGAATAACTTTTGCTTCTGAGGTGCTTCATTTTGGGGTGCTGTTTTTTTGAAGCCCCACAATACAGTGCCTGGATTATTTATCTCCTTATTTATGCTCAGCTTTGACTCCAAATAAGTTAACTACCATAAACTATAGCAAGATTATTCAAATGCTCAAAATAAAATTAGAAAGAAAAAAATAAAATACAATCTTAGGTGCATATAATTGTCAGTAAAAATCTAGTTAAAAATACATTTATAAAATTTAATATGTTTGCTACAGCTGTTTAAAAAATTTATCCAAGAAATGAGAAGAACATAAGTAAAATTAAGAAAACAATTCTATTTATAATAGCATCAAAAAGAATAAAATTCTTACAAATAAATTTAAAAGGAAATATAAAACTTAAACTCTAAGAACTACAAAATATGATTAAGAAAAACTTTAGAAGACCTAAATAAATGGAAAGACATTTCATGTTGATGGATTAGAAGATAATATTGTCAAGATACCAATACTCCCCAAATTGATATACAGATTCTGTGCAATCCTCACCAAATTCCTGGATGACTTCTTTGCAGAAATTGACAATGTGATCCTAAGATTAATTTGGAAATTCAAAGGACCCAGAATAGCCAAACCAATCTTTAAAAACAACAAAGTTGGTTGATTCACATTTCTCAATCTTAAAACTTACTTCAAAGCTACAGTAATCAAAATAGTGTGGTATTAGCCTAAGAATAGATGATATATAGATCGATGGAATAGAATTAGAGTTCAGAAATAGACTCTTGGATTTACAATAAATTAATTTTCAACAAAGGTGCCAAGACTATTCAATGGGTAAAAAAATAGCATTTTCAATAAATGGTGGTGGGTCAGCTAGGTATCCACATACAAAAAACAAGGTTGGATACCTACCTCATAACATACACAAAAATTTCACTCAAAATTGAGCAGGGACCTAAACGTAAGAGCTAAAACTATTAAACTCTTACAAGAGTTTATAAAAAAATTCTTCTAAAATGCTTAAAACAAAACATAGGTGCAAATCTTTATAATCTTGGAATATGGCAATGGTTTCTTAGATATGACACCAAACACACAAAAAACAAACAAAAAAATAGATATAATCAAAATCTAACCATTTCATGCTTCACATTACACTTCAAGAAAGTGAAAAGAACACCCACAGAATAGGAGAAAATTTTTGTGGTGTGGTCTGATAAGGGACTTGAAACTAGAATATAAAATGAAAAAATGCAACTCAATAATAAAAAGACAAACGCAATTAAACCATGGGCAAAAGGTCCAAATAGACATTTCTTTAAAGAAAATATGCAAATTTCCTCATGTTCAATGTAATTAATTCATCAGGGAAATGCAAACAGATGTAGATCCACAATGAGATACCCCTTCCAAACTCCTAGGATGACTATAATCAAAGAGACAGGTAATAACAATTGTTAGTAAGGATGTGGAGAAATTGGATGGAGCCCTCATAAACTGATAGTGGGAATGTAAAATTTGAAAAACAAAAACTTTGGAAAAGCCTAACATTTCATCGAAATGTTAAACATAGAGCAATTCCACTTCTAGGTAGATACCCAAGAGAAATAAAAACATATGTCCACACAAAAACTTGTTCATGATTGTTAATAGCTGCAGCATCTGTAATAGCAAAAAAGTGGAAACAATTTGAATGTCCATAAACTGATAAAATATGGTATATCAATATAATGGCATGTTACTCTGTAGTAAAAAAGAAATAAAGTACTTATACATGTTACAACAAGGTGAATCTTGAAAACATGCTTAGTAAAAGAAGCCAGACACAAAGGATCACATACTATATGGGTCCATTTGTATGAAAAGTTGTTCTGTTTTGTTTGGTGGTGGTGAGACACCTGTGGTCAGAACAAGAACGTCTCAGGAGAGACTTCCTTAACTACCTATCCAAAGCAGTTTCCTAATTTCTGAACATTGCCCAACTCTAATCTTCTGCATAAAACCAATCAAAATCTGATATTTTCTTAATTTATTTATACTTTATTGCCCTAACACTGAGAAATAATTTATGCAAGCAAAGACCTGGTCTTGTTATTCATAGATGTATCTCTAGGACCAAGAATGGTGCCAGGCATAGAGTTGGCCACTTAATAAATATTTGTCATTTATAAGACATTCACCATAAAGCTATGGGAGAATCAAAGAAAAATATGTTAAACAACAATGATCATTTCTTCATACTGGTGCTTTGTTCTTTAAAAAAAAACTTGTTTATTCATTTGTTTAAATTGGCAAATAAAAATTATATTTATTTATGGTATATAACATGATGTTTTGAAATATATACAATGTGGAATGCTTAAGTTGAGATAATTAGCAAACACATTATCTCATATACTTATTCCTTTGTGATGAGAATATTTAAAGTCTACTCTTAGAGATTTCCAAGTATATAGTACATTATTATTAACCATAGTCAGCATGCTGTACAATAGGTACTGATATTTTGTACACCCTATTACACAATGCCTTGTGGAAACCTTACAGCAGCCCTCAGAGTTCAGCAGCGTCATTTCTATTTCTAGAGAGGTTAACAGTTTGCTTGAGATCACACAGTCTGTGCCAGAGCCATTTCCAGTTGACATTTTCTCCCCACAAATGTCATGTGTTTAATGATTTCACTGTTCTATAGCCAGCTCTCAAACAAGCACTATTAGGATTTAGTGGTGTCTGGTAATGCTTCAAGAAGGAGAGATAATTTTTTATGAAGATTTTTGTGTTTATTGAATTTATTTATCCCTTTTTATAAAGATGTAATTGGTCCCAGAATTTCTGCTCGTGAGCAAAAACTTGATTTAAACAATCATTAATCTCCATTATGATTAATATAATAGAATGAAAAGGTAAACTTCAGCATGTATAATTATATACTACAAATTTGTAACCTTATACTGTAAATAGATATTATTTCTCCAGTTAAATGTAGTAATTCCTAAAGCTTTACTAACAGCTATAACAACAGCATTCATTATTTTCTAAGTTGTTTGGAGACCTCTCAGATTAGCCTGGAGGGATATTTTTAACTGGGTTTTGAATGAGAAGACAGATCTTGTGCAGGTAACTGGGTGGCATGCTGCCCAAAAGCGTGGGCGAGGAGAGCACAGAGTATGCAGAAAGCAGTGAGCGGTTCAGTTCGACAGGAGTCCAGGATGAGCTATATTCTGATAAGAGGTTTGGAGAATGATGTGAATATTATGATTAATTTGTTGTGTTTTTTTTTGCAGAAATGGCTTGGCCAGACCTTCAGAGTGTTTATTTATTTACTTCTCTCCTTACACTCTAGCTAACTAAAGTTCTTCCTTATTCCTAGACAATATTTTAGCTATCTCTTTGGGATGCATTCATTTATTCCACTATAGTTCTAATTTTTCTTTCTGAGATTAGGAAATGTAAATGCACTTAATATACAGTGGTGAAACTTTAACATGTTCTTAAAAGGTCCATAACTTATAAATAAATCATTAGGCTCCCATGGCTATTAGAAATGGATAGCTGAGTAAAGAGAAAAAATTTAGGCTAAATAACAGTCTGTTAATAGACTTTCCACTTAATATTTCAAGAGATGATATTGTGACCATGTTAACAGAGCGAAGAGAATTGGAATAACTGCCTCAGAGTTCAAGCCAAGACAAAAATAAAAAGTCTACGATTTATAATGTATTTGAGAGCTGAACCAAATTCTCTTACTGAGTTGGAAAAATGCCACGTTTTTGTTGTTGACAACAATCTGATCAATGTAATTTATGTAATCAGTAATTTATGGTTGGTTTTGTTTTTCCATATTGAATGAAAGATACTGCTGACTACCTCTATTGTAATCTATTATGGAAAGATATGCCATGGGCAAAGAACATGGACGGAAACTTTTCAAAAGAAGACAGAATAATGGCTAACAAACATATAAAAAAGTGCTCAACATCTAAAATTGTCAGGGAAATGCAAATCAAAACCACAATGAAATATCATCTAACTCCAGTGAGAATGGCTTTTATCAAAAAGTCCCCAAAACAACAAATGCTGGCGTGGATTGTAGAGAGATATAAACACTCTTACACTGCTGGTGGGACTGCAAATTAGTACAAACTTTGTGGAAAGTAATTTGGAGGTATCTCAAAGATCTAAAAAGAGAAATACCCTTTAATCCAGCAATCCTACTACTAGGCATCTACCCATAGGAAAAAAAAACCTCTTTATTAAAAAGACCCCTGTGCTCAAATGTTCATAGCAGCACAATACACAATTGCAAAGGTGTGGAAACAACCCAAGTGCCCATCAATACATGAGTGGATTAATAAAATATGGTATATGAGTACCATGGGATTCTATTCAGCTCTAAGGAACAATGGTGATATAGCACCTCTTGTGTTTTCCTAGTTGGAGCTGGAGCCCATTCTACTAAGTAAGGTATCACAAGAATGGAAAAACAAGCATCACATGTACTCACCAGCAAACTGGTTTGACCGATCAACACTTAGGTGCTCTCACGGAAGTAATATTCATCAGGGGCCGGGTGGGTGGGAGGGGGTGGCGGGGTGGGTAAACTCACAACTAATGGGTGCAGAATGCACTGTATGGAGGAAGGGCATGCTCCTAGCTCTGGTCTGGGTGAGGCAAAGACATTACATGTAACCGAAAGGTTTTTACCCCCATAATATTGTGTAATTTTTAAAAAAGAAAATAAATAAATTGAAAAAGATATGCCAGTCTTTAAGAGAGATGCTTGAGTGCATTTACCATTTTGTTAACTCTGTGACAAAAATCGTGCATTCATATCTTTCATGTATTTATGGATGTTCCTAGTCATCCAGGTTCAACGTGAGCTGTTTTGAGTCTCTCCCCTTTACGTCAAAGTTCTAAGTTCTACATGCGGCCTGTCTAGTCGGTTCTGGCTGTCACAGAGTGGGAGGCTTACCCAACAAAACTTTATTTCTCGCAATTCTGCAGGCTGGGGAGTCTTAGATCAAAGTGCTGGTAGATCAGGTGTCTGGTGAAAGCCCTCTTCCTGGTTTGCAGATAGCTGTCTTCTTGCATCCTTACATGGCAGGGACAGAAAGGATGCAAGCTCTTTCACGTCCCTTCTTACAAGGGCACTAGTCTCATTCATGAGTGTTCATGACCCTAATTACCTGCCAAAGTCTCCACTTCCAAATACCATCCCATTAGGAATGAGGCTTCAACATATGAATTTGGGGAAACACACCTATTGAGACCATATCACAGCTTTTATCTCAGTTCTATCTCCTCTGTCTGCTTCAGACCCCCTTTACCTCTGATCTAGATCACAGCAAAAGCCCTGATATCCACCAACCATGCCCATACTTTCCTGGTTCTGTGCTGGACCTCTCAGTGCTGCTTTTGCCCAGAGCTCCCAGCTTCAGCTGTGTTGCCTTCTGTCAGCCTCTGTCTTTCCGGGTTCCTCTGATACACCATCAGTTCAAGGAGACCTTTCTGCCTGCATCTCCCAGAAATCAGGTGTGCTCCTATATTAGATATGACTCTCCTCCATTTGTCATCACTATGAAAAACACTACCTTTAGCTTTTAAAAAATATCAGTTTTGGAGAAAAGTTTCCCCATCATTTTTGTAGTATTTTCTCATGCTTAAGTTTTGTTTTTCTATTTCACATAATGCCGGGGATTTGCTCATATGGCTCATATTTATTTCTATACTGCTTAACCTCCTTATTTAGAATCTTTCTGGAAAGAATAATGATAATGATTATGAGATCATCATTTGCATTTTCTGTGTTATTCAAACATGTCTGTACAATGCAGTAGTTCTATTACTTAGTCCTGTACTGAGGTCAAAGTAGAAACTCAAATAATTGTAGTTTCTTGGAAAATCTGCAGTTCCTATTGACAAATTAGAAATCATCTACATGTTATGTCTTAACAGGAACTTCATTTATGAATATTCCTTGTTGCTCTAAATAGTGCCTTAAAAAAGAAGATTCAATTTGCTCTTTCATGGAACATCGACTCAATGTAAGACTATGTTCTTGGTGCCACATGAAGTACAAAGAGGACTAAGACAGTATATGGCTTCAAGGATCTTACTGTCAATTATAAGCATAAGACAAGAGTACAATGTATCACAGATAATGAAAGCTGCAATTAGAAGCACAGAAAATGTGCTGTGGAATTTAAAATAAGAAGAGATTATATCGGGTTAGAAGTTAAAAGAAAGATTTCACAGAATAGTTGACACATCATTTAGGCACTGTGGCAGGAACTGCTGTCTACCTGAATATCCATGGCTCCCCTTTTCCTTCTTAGTACCAGAGTTCTGATTTTTAGCTGAGCACATTGATGCATAGGAAGAAAGACTGCATTTCCCACCCTCCCTTAAAATTAAGTGCAACCATGTGACTAAGCACTGGCCAAAGAGATGTCAGCAAAAGCGTTAAGTGTGATTTTTGTGAATGTTACTGAAAGGTAGCTGACTTGCCAAGAGAAATCTTTTTGCCATTTTGCCTTTTGCTTGTCTTCTGGCCCACAACTCAGACATCGGCTTGGGTTCCAGAGATGTCGCAGGTCACGGGGTGACTCAAAGGTGGAAACCTTGTGCCAGCCTGGCAGATCAGAAAGACAGGAATCTGAGTCTCATGAAAACATGGAATGGACTTTCTACTTACAGATTTATTTTACACAAAAATAAAATAAACTTGTAATTTATGTAAATCCCTATTATTTAGGGATATTCTGGTATATATGGCTAAAACAGATCCTGATCTATAAGCTCTGGAGGATTTCACTAAAGGGAGGCAGAGAGAAGGGTTACTGTAGCAGAAGGCAATAGCATTCTTCTGCGGGGGTGAGGGGGGTTATAATTTTACTTTTATTCTCATTTTGGTAATTTCTGTAAAGCCTCTGGTGATTCTTCTCGTGGCACCTTTCCTTCAAGTGACACTCCAACAGCAAGCAGCAGTCGAGCTCAGCGATCACGGATGTGGACCCTCAAGTCAAGCCCTGCAGGCAGGTCCCGCCTTGGCCTTCTTAGGAGCCAGGCGACTTTCAGCAATCAGTTAACCTTTCTCATTTCTTCATTTTCAAAATCTAGACATCAATAAAACCCAATTCATAGAGTTTTTGTGAAGATTAAATTGCTAAAACATGTTCAGTGAAACTCATAGAATAGTAATAGGCTACCAGCAAGTAGTTAAACGTTAGCGAGAAACGTGGCTATCAATTCAAGCTGGCTTGTTGAGCGTCAGTTGTATGTTAAGCTCTGTATTCAATTTGGGGACAAAGAGGTAAATAAATCACATCCCTTGCCTTCAAGAAATTCACAGTGTAGTCCTCTGTGGAGAGCAACATATATCTGCATGTTGGGTGATCATTTTCTCGTAGCTCCATATCCTGTGGACCACATCAAACTAGTCTAAGTTAAAGAACAATATTTAATCAGCATATAAACTATACAATTCAGTGCATCCTCTCGTGTCAGGAAGAAGTACCCTGCCATGGGACATGAGAAGATCAACATGATAGTATCATGAGATCTTACCCCCACAAAAGGAAAAAACAGACTGGCTCTCAATATCTTCCAATGATATCTTCCAATCTCCTTAATGATAACGCAGTTTAGGGAGACCTGAAAATGAATAATAACGGAGTATGACAACATTAAAACGTCTGATATGACAGCAATTTGTGTACGTGCCAAATTAAATTTCATAAACTTTTTAGAAAAGAATTTTTGCACAATTGAAAAAATGACGATGCAATTTCCACATGGCTTCTTCTGCCTTTTCCTGTGTTTATAACTGAGAGATATTTCCTCTGTTGTCCACAGGGCTTTTCACCACTTCCACTTAGCAGAAGTGGCCAAATGAGTCAGTTGTTTAGAAATGGAGCATTATTTTACATGTAGCCTACCTAACTCACAATGTGCCCAAACACAGCAGTAAGAACACTGACTCCAGCGTTGCACTCTAAGCTCTCAGAGTACATCTGCAGTGAGTTCCGACTTGAGACGAACAGTTTCCATTACCGTAGCCCTTGCAACACACTCTCCTCAGTCATTGGGAGTAATTGTGGGAACCTGGATAAAGAGTTCCACCCAGCTAGGGATTGGGTAAAGGGAAACAGGAAGAGAAAAAAAGGAGCCCCCAGGGGGGTTTTGTTCTGCATCAGCTCCTAATTACATTTCTTACAGGTCCCTGAGAGAGGTTCACAGCTCCAGTTCCCCTCCCCAGGCCTGTCCTTCTGACTGGGATGGCTCCTTCCTTTCCCGGCCTCTGCCCTGTAAAATTAAAGCTATTCTCTAGTCTCCAGTCCCCAAACCAAGGATACAGTCCTTTGGAGCAGTGGTTTTCAACATGTTTTCTTTTCTTTTTCTTTTCTTACTATGACCCATAGCAATAAACATTTGACATCGTAATACAACGAACATGTGCCTATATGTATACAAAACTGAAACAAAATTTTAAGGAACAAAAGTCACCCTGCTATGTGATATGCATATTGATATTTTCCGTTAATTCTATTAAAAAATGTTAGCCACAGCTCACAGAGTTGATTTTGTGGCTGATTTACAGATTACACCTCCACAGTTTGAAGAACTGTGCTTTGAAGGATTAAAAACATTTTTTTTTTAGTAATAAAGTTAAAAAAAGCTTAAAACTAACACAAAATTTTCACATCTTCTTGAAAATGTCACTGTACTGGACATTTTGTTTATTTTGACTATTTTAGGCTTTGATGCTCCTTCCTATGGAAAATTCTCCACCTCATAAAATTGGAGAAACACGGCCTGTTTCCTGCTATAAAACTCCTACTGTCCAGACACCCTCTTTCTCTGGCTCCTTGAAGTCAGGGATGAGCATGTGACCCTTCCAGGCCCTTGGTCTGGAGCAAGAATTTGTTCTGGCAGCTTAAATTAGTAGAACAGTGTCCACCATCTACTGGCAAGGGGACCTGAATGCCGGCGGCTGCACCCAGCACGCAGCAGGAAAGACTGCGTCCATGGGGTGTCTGGTGGTGGTGTCTTAGCTGTGGTCATCACGCCCAGCCTTCTTTCGCTTTTGCTTTGCCCATATCTGATTCTCCAGCCTTTCAAACAATTCCTTTTTTGTTTAACTCTTGTCACAGTGTAAGTTGGTTTCTTTGATTTGCACTCAGTTGCAATGAATTTCTGTAAGGTTTATGTAGACATTTAGGGATTTTAGCTTTGCTTTATGAAAAAGAAGACTCTCTTGGAGATTCCTTGCAGAATCCATATTAGAGGCCCAGTGAAGGGAAGGATAGGAAACTGACAGGTGAAAGTTGATTGGGGGATTGATAACATGGCTTTCTGGTGAGACAGTAACTCATCATGGGTTTTTTCCACTTTCCTTTCTTAAATAACTTCCTCACTAAATCTTTTCTATTGTCAAAAACCCTGTTGGAGGAGGGGTGCCAGAAAGCCGAGATTCAGTGGGGAGGAAAGGGAAGGTAGCCCTGGGCGTATCATTGCGGCCGCTCCCTTCCACATGCAGGCCAGTCCCGGGTAGGCACAAGTAAGAAGCTACATGTGAAATAAAAGTACATCTAATGCCATGAGCAGTCATCTAGAGACCAGAGTGAAAAAGCATGTATTTTTTCTCATCAATACCATCATCATTATTATTTGTTAATAGACTAGGATATCTAGTTTAATTCATTTATGTCACAGGCTAGATGGCCAGCATAAATTCTCCTGGTTGATTCATTTAGATGGTACCTTAATTTCCGTATAGTTTCTAGTCAATAGGATTGGAATGAGAAGTCCTCAAATACAAAGATGCAGGTTTGTTGATGTAAATGCTTATTAAATTTCACTGTTGCTTTCTTCTTTGGAACATTACGTTTTGACATTTCAACTGTCCGCACTGCACAAGAGAGTTCAGAATAAATGTTTTGTGTATAAAGCTAGCACAGTTATGTTGAAGATTTTAACTCACACTTAAAATGTCACCAACCTACTAAACCTGCACTGGATTAACACAAACTTGTAAATGTGATGATCTCTTACGACTGCTTCTAAGTCAAGTGAACACAAATGTATTACTGTAGCAAATAAGCACTTGCGAAATATCTAATGAAACAAACATGAAATACCAGTAAGGTAACAAAAAAGCAGAAAAAGATAACAATTTCATTTAGACTTTGATTTTTAATTTATATTTAGCAGTGGGCATTTATATAAATTAATATAAATATTCTAATATCAAAATATCAATTTTCATATCAAAAATTTAGAAAAGTGGTATTTATTTGTATTGAGCTCATGCATTTTCATTTAAAAATACAATCTAAGAAATGTTTCTTCTCTTCAGCTGCATTGTAATAATGAGAAACAGATGTAAGGTACAGATATTGTTCATAAAAATTCTTGTGCAGTAGGGATTTTAGACAAAAGAATAAATAAATAAAATGCCTATAATTTCAGGCATGAGTATGGTTAAGGCTGACCTACCTACACTTGCTGAGTTCTGAGACGGGAAGGGACAGGATCTTTGGGGCATTATCTAGTTTATCTGATAAAGTATTATGTGTTGGAAAGAAATGTAATTCCCGCTCCTGAGCCACCTGCAGGGCGCTGTGCAGCAGGGCAGCGGCCCGCGCACCGCCGCACTTCGCTCCCAGAGCGGGCGGACGAGCTTCTTCCCGCAATGTCCACTTCATCGACAGGGAGGAAAATGTTTACAATTTTTAAAGTATGAAGAAATAATTTTAATCTCTGATCTAATTGAGTAAAGATAACTGAAGTGTTGTAACAGCTGAAAACAATATGAAGATTTTATTGTCTTATTCATTTTGTCATAAATTTCTAAGTGCTACTTAGTCTAGGAATGGTAACCCCAGAATCTTAGCACGCGTAGAGTCCAGAAAGATGAAAAGTAAAGTAGACTCTCTTTCCATGAGAGCCGGAAGTTAGCTTTGGGCACTCTTCGGGGCGCCAACCCCCGCGCTGTGGCGCCCGGCGGGCGCTGTGCCCGCACCGTTGGTGGCCACATCCGGCAGCACGGAAACAAGCATAGATTATACTTAGTAGAAGCTTATAATGTGTTAGTGTTTTCTTTATATTATTTCACAATAACTATGCATAATTAATAATTGAATGTCCACAATAGCGCTTGGTTGTAGACGGTTAAAGTAAAATACTAAGGGGTCAAGTCTCTTTGCCATTACCACAGCAAGACCAGGTGAAACCCAGGTGAAACTCCTGAACCTGTGCCTGGCTTGCCTTTACTCTGGTTTGAGAAAACTCAAAAAGGCTCATTTCAAATACTATTTTCTTTAGAAAGATTTCTCTGACTCTTTCAAGAAACCCAAGAATTCCTTCCTTTAGGTGCTCAGTATGCTTTGTTCATTCACTCATTATATAAACTGTCATACTGGTTGCCCTTTTTCTACCTCCCTTTCCTGGAGAGGTGTCTGTGATATTTCATGCTATATCCCCAGAATCTAGCAATAGCCACTGCATAATAGGAACTAAATATATACACTAAAAATGAATGAAATATTTAGCATGTTTCTATGGAAACGAAGACCAGCAGGTTTACCATCATTATAAATAAAATAGGACTTACCATCACCCAAGACTAATATCTTGGCTCTGCTTTGATGAAGACAGTGTAAGCTAGACTTGGATTAAGTATTGGTATGAGGAGTTGAACATGGTCACACTCGGCCAGTCTAAGCCATACATGGATGAAATATGGCATATTGCTCAGTGGCAATATACCAATGTGTTCCTCTTCATAAGAGCTGCCTGGTGCAACAAGATGTGGTCAACCTGATCACTCTTATGGCAACAGGCTGATAGGGATGGACTTCTTTCTCTTACAGGATAAAAGACTTGTTTGGAAATGTCTCCACTTGCTGAGCAAAATGGCCAATCAATGTCAAATGTCTCATTAATTCTCTTAGAAGTTATCCTCTCTTATAAATGTATCTTCTTCTAAAAGAGTAGCTCTTACTCCAATATATTAATATGATGAAATGCATCTAAGTGAAACATACAATATAGCTACTCCAGTGAAAATTGCTATTACTGGCAGAATTACCAAAAAAGGTCAATAAATAATAATGTTTAATTAAATTACTTTATCATGATAACATATTTATAAATAAGAACAATATTTAGGCAAGAAATTAAATAATATATAATAAATTTTCTGTATAGTACTTCATGTTGCTTATTAATAGAATATATTTGAAACTATCTAGGAAGGAGAAAGGGGAAAAAACATAAAATAATGACAAAGCTAAGGCTTTCATTGATTCAACGGACTCATATATAATAAACAGCTTTAAACGGTATGAAAAAGCTAATGGGCTTTTTTCTTCATTAATAACATTTCTGATCCTTAACTGAATATTTTATATTTTACAAAGCATATATTTTTTACATTAACTCCTTAAATCTTTACAACTTCCTCCTGTGGGAATTTTATTCTTACTTTCCAGAAAAGAAAATAGAGGTTCAGTGAAGATAGGTTTCTACCTTTTATTTCTATCTATCTATCCATCTAATCAGTCTCTCCATTGAATAATGGAGGTAGCATAGATGATACAGCATCATGCTGATATTCTTAAAAGCCAAAAAAAGAGAATTTTTATATAATGATATTTTTAAAAAATGACAAGAAAAACAAATTTTATTAATATCATATATGTTAAATAATTACATTGCAAAACAGAGAACTAAGTATAAGTAGTTACGAAAATAATCTTGTTATACTATACTCAAAGATAAGAATATATCTAATTTATAGTAATAAGGAAACCCTGTGCATGAAACCAGTTGCTTCTGGGAAAGATGTACTGATAGGATGGAATAAACCTCATGCCTTAGACAACTTAAAAACTGGGCAAAACATATGAAAAAAAATGGTTTCCTAGGCTTTGGCAATGAAGAACAGTGATCCCCAAAAGATGAAGGAAACAAAGTGAGTGAACCTCAGAGCTGGCCCAATTTACTGACTGGAGAATGTCAGGACATAAAACAGGAGAGAGAGGAGAATCTGACAGTTTCCCTGAATTGAGGAGATGCAGCCCAGAATCCAGGGAAGCCAACAAAGCTAGAGGTCGCAAGGCAAAGATAGTGTCAGAGGAGACAAGTGCCCAGAGAAAGCTCTCGATCTGCGGAGAGTGCTATTTGCTTCTTCAGCTGAGTTCAGATGAGCGCATGCATGTGAGTACAAGTGTCTAAGGTAGAGGAAAGAGCCAACCAAAAGGATAAGGGAACGATACTCAGATCTCACACCGGGCCAGCAATGATTTCTATTTCGGCCACCCAGAGTGGAAGGCCTCCTCATTCACAGGGCACAGGCAGTCAGAAAGGTTTTACCTCGGGATTAGGAGAAATTAGCCCTGCACTAATCATCACTCTGGTTCTGCCCAATAAAGATTACAAACAAGTCTCAAAAGGCTCAAACTATATCCATGTTTCCTGCAAACAGAAGAAGATACATTATTTACAAGAGCCATAGGAACATTTGTAGACCATATTCTGGGCCATAAAACAACTCTCAATGAATTTCAAATGATTCAAATCATACAAAGTATGTTCTCTGACCACAGCAGAACTAAATTAAGAATCAAAGAGCGAAAGATATCTGGAAAATTAGCAAATATTTATAAACTAAATGACATCTTTATAAAGAACCCATTAATCGAAGAAGAAAGAAAAAGGGGATCATAAAGTATTTTGAACAGAATGAAATTTATACAACATTTCAAAATGTGAAAGATGCACCTAAAGCAATTCTTAGCAGAAAATCAAAGCATTCGAGTTCCGCTTTAAGAAATTAGAAAAAGAAGACTAAATTAAACCCAAAATAAGAAAATAAAGGAAATAAACATCAGAGGAGAATTCAGTGAAACAGGAAGCAGAAAAATAGAATCAATGAAATTAAAAGTTGGTTTTTGAGGAGATCAATAAAATGGATAGATTAATAAAATCTAGACAGATTTGTCAGGAAAAGGAGACAGAAGAAACAAATCACTAGTCTAAGGGGAAGTAATATCAGTTTAGATGCTACAGATACTCAAAATGCTAATGGGTGTATTCATTTCCTAATTGGCTCTGTAACAAATTACATCATCACAAATTTAGTAGCTTATAACAACACAAATTATTCTCGTACAGTTCTGTAGGTCAGAAGTCAGAAATGGGTTTTCCTTTGCTAAAATTAAATTGTTGGCAGGATTGCATCCTGTCTAGAGACTCTTAGGGAGAATCTGTTTTTTACCTTTTCCAGGTTCCGGAGATTGTTGAACTCTGTGGTTCGTGGTCCCTTCCTTTGTCATCAAAATGAGCAGTGTACCGTCTTTAAATCTCTCTCATTCGAACTCTTTTTGTGTCCCTCTTTCACTCATAAGGGTTGATTACATTGGGCCTACTTGGATAATCAAGGATAATCTCCCTATCCCAAGATTCTTAATCACATCTGCAAAGTCCCTTTTTCCATGTAAAGTTACATATTCACAGGTTCTGGGGATTAGGAAGTGGATATGTTTGTTGGGCCATTATTATGTCTGGCAGAGTAGATAATATTATGAACAACTTTATGCCTACAAGTAAGACAGTTTAGCTCAACAAACTGGACAAATTCATTCAAAGTAAAACAAAACAAAAAACTATAAAAGCACACTGAAGAAAAAATAGATAATCTAAAAACCCTCTTTATCTATTAAAGACATTTAATATGTAGTCATAAAAGCTCTGACAAATAAAACTCCAGGCCAAGATCACTTCCCTGATGCATTCTACCAAGTAAGGAGAAAAATAATACTGATTCTACAAAAACTCTACAGAAAATTGTAGAGGAAGAACTACTTCCTAATTCATTCTATAATAGGGAATATTACCCTGATAACAAAACCAGAGACACTGAAAGTAAAGAGAGATAAGTGGACACCAATATTCATCATGGACAGAGGTGAAAAAATTCGTAACAAAATGTTAGCAAATAAAATTCAACAATATATAAAAAGGATAATATACCATGATCAAGCAAAATTTATCCCAGGAGTGCAAGGTTTGTTTTTATACTTGGAAATTAATGTTTATGATTCACAATATTTTTAGACTGAAAAAAATGCTATGTGATCATCTCAATAGACACAGAAAAAGCACTTGACAAAATCCAACATTCATTCTAAATAAAAATTCTCACCAAGTTAGGTATAGATGAGAACTTCTTCAACTTGATTCTATCAAATATTTATCTATCAAATATTTACCATTAACATAACACTTAAGATATCTATCAAATATTTACCATTAACATAACACTTAATGGCAGAGGATATCTATCAAATATTTACCATTAACATAACACTTAATGGCAAAAGATTAAATGTTAGCCTCCTAATATCAGGAATAAGGCAAGGATGTCCATTCTAACCACTTTTACTCAACATTATACTGGAAAATTTGCTAACACATTAAGAAAAAAACCAAATAAACAATAAGAGCATTCAAGTTTAAAATGAAGAAGTAAATCTTTTATTCACTAGTGGCAGGATCTGTATAGAAAAACTTACAAAATGTGCAAAAAATTTAATACAATTAATAAGTGAGCTTACCAACAGTTGCAGGTTACAAGAGCAATTTACAGAAATTAACTGTATTTCTTTACACTAGCAATGAAAAATCAGATATTGATTTTTAAAAATATTTATTGTAGTATCAAGAATATGAAATACTTATATATCAATCTGACAAAACCTGTGCAAAATACCTGCAACCAAAAAAACAACAAAAATTATTGACAGAAATAAAAGACTAAATAGAGAGGTATATTAAAAGATCAATATTGCTAAAATTTAAATTTTTTCCAAATTGATCTACAGTTCTAATACATTCTTTTTTTATCTTTTTTTTGTATTTCAGGATATTATGGGGGTACAAACATTTTGGTTATATGTTATGACTTTGCTTTACCCAAGCCAGGATTGGAGGTGTGCCCTTCCTCCATACAATGCTCACCGCGTTCTTTAGTTGTGAGTTTACCTGTCCCCATCCCCCTAACCCCCAATGAATCTTACTACCATGTGAGCACCTTAGTGTTGATCAGTTAGTACCAATTTGATGGCAAGTACATGTGGTGCTTATTCTTCCATTCTTAATAAAAATCCTCCCAGGACTATTTTTTGGCAGAAATTGACAAAATTATTCTAAAATTCAAATGAAAATGCTGAGGACATAAAAGAGCTAAAACAGCTTTGAAAAAAACTATTAACATTGGAAGACTAATAATATCTTATTTCAAGACTTATTAGAAAGTTAGAGTAATGAGGACATTGAAAGATTGGTGTATAGGTAGACAAATAGATCAATGGAACAGAATAGGCAGCACAAAAGTAGAATCATAAATATAGGGACAACTGATTTTTGAGGAAGTTACAAAAGAAATTCAGTGTAGAGTGTATAGCTTTGCAAGTGGTACTGGAACAATCAGATATCCATATTAAAAAAAAAAAAAAGAAGTTATATCCATACCTTGTGCCATAAAAAATTAACTCAAAATAGGATCCTAGATATACATGAAAGACCTAAAGCTATTAGTCTCTTAGAAGAAAGCATAAGAGAAAATGTTTGTAACTTTAGGTTAGGCAAAATTCTCTTAATTGTGATACAAAAAGCATGAACCATAAAAGAAAAAAATGATAAATAAAACTTTATTAAAATGGAAATCTTCTGTTCTTTGAAAGACATTCTTAAGACAATGATTTTTTTTAAAGCCACAGACTACGAGAAAATATTTGTAAATCACTTATTGATAAAGGACTTTTATCCAAAATACATAAAAATATCTCTCAAAAGTCAATAAGAAAACAAAAACACCCAATAAACAAATAGACAAATAGTTTAAGCAGACATTCACAAAGGAGGATATATGATGTATATAAGCACTTTATTTTATTTTATTTTTTTTTTTTGAGACAGAGTTTCACTTTATTGCCCAGGCTAGAGTGAGTGCCATGGCGTCAGCCTAGCTCACAGCAACCTCAAACTCCTGGGCTCAAGCAATCCTGCTGCCTCAGCCTCCCAAGTAGCTGGGACTACAGGCATGTGCCACTATGCCCGACTAATTTTTTTCTATATATATTTTAGTTGGCCAATTAATTTCTTTCTATTTATAGTAGAGATGGGGTCTCTCTTGCTCAGGCTGGTCTCGAACTCCTGAGCTCAAATGATCCGCCCACCTCGGCCTCCCAGAGAGCTAGGATTACAGGCTTGAGCCACCGCGCCCGGCCATAAGCACTTTAAAAGTAGCTCAATATCATTACTTATTAGAGAAATAAAAATTAAAATCACAATATCACTTCACAGATATTAGAATGTCTAAAATGAAAAAAATTTTAACATACCAAGTGTCGATGAAGTGTTGGTGAAGCGTAGAGCAACTGGCATTGCTAGTGGGAATTCACTGCTGATAGGACTAAAGAACTGAGTATTCTGGAAAATATTCCTTACCATATGACCCAGACATATACTTCTAGATATTTATCTAAGAGAATTAAAGCCATGTATACAGGAAAAGATTTGTATAGTAATGTTCATAGCAGCTTTATTCATAATAAGGCAAAAATTGGGAAACTATTCCAATGTCTATTGAAAGGTGAACGGATAAACAAATTATGGCATATCCCTTCAGTAGAATACTACTCACCTATATAAAGAGATAAACTATTTCAGTGGGCAATAAACAATATAGATGACTCTAAAAATAAATATGCTGAGCAAAAATAGGCAGGCCAAAAGAAAAGAGTACATATTATATGATTCGTTTATATGGGATTCTTAAACATGCAAACTAATCTATAGTGACAGAAAGTGCTGCGAGGATTTGCTCGGGATAGGGTGGGGCAGATGTGGGAGGGATTGCAAAGTGAGGAAACTTCTAGAGCTGATGGATACATTATCTTGATCATGGTGATTATTTCTCATGTATATGCAAATGTCAAAACTTACATTGTACACTTTAAATATATGTGGTTGTTTATATTATTATAACATATTTTGTACCTCAATAAGGTTGTTTAAAAAACAGAACATTTACAAGAAACCTATTTAGTAACCTGAAAAACACTTCAATTTGATTAATAGTTCTCATTATTAGATATTAAAATATATATACATGCATATATATGCTAATTCTTAATTATTTACTTTGTGATAGGGTTAAAATAAACAAAATAATCCACACTACTACTGTGCATGCCTCTGTAGTAGATCCTTCTGTGTGTGTGTTGATGAATCTCTATTTTCAATCCAGTGAATAAGCACAAATTTTTCTGCAAAATCTTCTGCAATACAAGTCTGTACAGAAGCCAGATAGTTCATGAGAGCACATCAGAAAACAACCTACTAGCTTTGCTAAAAGTAGAAAAAGAACTGTGAAGCAAGTGGGATAGGAAGTTGGTGAGTGAGCCTCAGCTTAAGTCAAAAATCACAGCAAAAAAATATATATATATATAAGTAATTTGTATATTCCAACTCTTTTATTTTATCTTCCAAAATCTGTAAAGCCCATCTCATAACCCTCAACTACATTATTAAACAATTAAGAGCCTTCAAGGGAAAAAACAATTCTTCATGAAGACTTGTCAATTCCTTCCTCATTCTAGCTTCACAATGAATCTGAATAATCTGTAAACTTACTCCACCCTTCTCCAAACCCAGTGTGAGGAAGCATTCCAAGCCCCATGCCTGGGGAGAGAGTGGGGGACTACTTGGGAAGTCTCTCCATCTTGCCCCATGAGGGCCTCCTGTCTCCCACCTCTTTTGCTCCACTATCTGTCATTGTCCTTGCACTGTCCCTCCTGCTTTACACTCAGGTGGCTAGGCTGACCCTTAAATTCTCTGTTTGTAGGACCCTGTTCCCACGTTTGGGAACCCCTTTCCTGCCTATGGTGGCAGCACAGCCCAATTAATTTTCTTGCACCGATTTGGGAAGTTGACTGCCTCTGGGATATACAAGACCTGGCCTGAGACATAGAGGAAGATGCTAAAGTAAAACTAAAGATTTAAAAAGTTCTCAGTAATTCAGCAAATCATCTTTTAGTGAATTAAATTTTGATGAATTTTTCATTCATTACATTTCTCTTCACCACATTGGTAATTTAAAGATCGATCAAGTCTGTGAAGGTTGCAAAATGGCTGGCTGCAAAAATTGTGAGACTGGCATATGCCAGTTTACAGATGTTGGGGCCGACGGTGCTTCTAGTGGAAAAGCCCAAGAATGGGTCCCAGCAGTGATATTTCTTTCGCATGGGGCTAAGGGTATTTAAAGTGTCAGACAACATTGCTTATTAATCTTCCCGGAGGTATTTTATGCTAAAGAATGACAGGCTCGGACCCTTGGTGCTCTGTTGATTACATGGAGCTAAGGACAATAATGAGCTTGAAGTGGACCCATATTCTCCCATTCTACCTGATGATGCAGCTGGCCATGTGGTTATGTGAGAACATGCCGTACATCCCAGTTCTTTGCTCTTAGCACTGAGGCTGATGAAGAAAAAGGTGCAGCCAGGTAGGATTTGTGGGCCAGAGATAGGAGGGAATGGTGAGGCCAGGGCTCAAATCTTGGGAAAAGGGAAATGAAGCTTCAAGCATATACTTTCCTGGTAGATTAGCTTGGCCACTGAGCATCAGCCAAGGAACCTCTTTTTTACTTAGTGGAAGGGCCAAGTAGAATGATTATGGACAGATGAAAGCTATGGCTTGGACCTGCCAAGGCTCTCTGGTACATATAGACCTGGAGATGGTGTGCCTGTTGGGCATGGTTTTGTACATTTCCTTACCTGCTTTGGGTCCTTTCATTTGTCATGCAGCTTCTCTAAATCCTAGCCTGATGTTGGGATAGCCACAACGACAGTGAGAGGAATAAAAGCTGTTATAATGAAGGCAGTGTACTGATTAAATGCCTGGAGAGAATTAGACTATGGAAATTTTGTCTCAAAGAAGTGAGTGGCAGTCTAGTTGGTACTACTGTGGAGGTATCTCTCAGCTTTTAGTGTTCTCTCCTTTTGCAGAGAGATTTGGACGTGGGTACTGTGTAGAACTATATAAGCACATAAAATTTTTTAAACTAGGGTTCACCAAGAGAAAATATGAATTAGAATTCTTTAATCTTATCTCATGTGATTTTGGAAGCCTGAGGACAGGATAATCTGAGTGTGCAGAGCTGAGGATGATTCATAGCAGGGGGTTGAACTGGGCAACTTTGGCTAATTTGAGTGTGAAGATCAATATGCAGGTCTACTGAGACCAGACCCCAGGGTACATGGGGGTCAAGAGCATGTATTGAAAATTCTTGATCCACTTGGTCTAGATGAATATATTCTATACAATGTGGGTCATTATACCAGGTGGGCAATATTAGATAACCCTGAAGCCCAGATTCTCTATGCTTAGTATTATCAGTAGTTCACCAGCATTATGCCAGAGCATAGGTAGAGTGCCAGACATAAGCTTTTCTGGTGAGATGGGAATTAATTAATTAACATCCCCTCTGGAGCCTTGTCAAGGATGGTCCAGAGTTGCATGAGGCACTCTAGTGCCTAGCCTTTGACCGAATATGTGGCCAGATGACAGCAGCCAGGTCTAGCTGTGCTTCTACCCTCTCCAGATACACCCTCTGCCTGAGGTTCTCCCTGCGTGTTACCGCTGGAAGGTGTATCCCTTCCACTCTGATTTTTAGAGAAGAGTGCCAGTTACTATGTTTATTGCAGTTTTCAGTTTGTTGGAATAAGGTCACGGGATCTAGTGTTGACTATTTCTTGGAGACCTGTAGCTGTGATGGAGTAGCAAGCTTTCTCCCTCTGTTTTGGGATATCTTTTATCAGCAAAAGAATACATTATCTAATTTGTAGCTCTATTCATGACATTTCCACATTGAAAAGGGACCACATTAGGCCTTTTAAAATCTTTCTGTGAGTTCAGAATCTAATTCTAAAGAGTTGATGAGTTTGTCCTGTTGGCAAACATCAGACATTCCTTGTCTGCAACCACCAGGTTTTCACTTGATACTATATTAGGCAGCTCATGGACATCATTGATTCAATGAGCCAAACTTTATATGTGTCTTCTGTGTCAAATCAGGACACACATTCTTATAATGGTTTGGAGAACAACATCTCTTTGAAGTATGTGGCCTGGATTTTGAGGCCATATTGCTATCATATTTCTCATCTCTGAAAAGATCTGTTTGTTTAGTTTAGCTTTTGTCTTACATGTTTTTCTAATTTACTATGTAATACACACAGGAAATTTAGTATTGCAAGAAGCGTAGAACTTATGTGGATTTTGAATTATATAGTTTCATGTAAAATAAGACAAAATTTATATTCAATAGGCATGAAACATTTTAATAATAGTGTTAGAATACAGAACCAAAACCTTTATAATAGATAACATGAACTAACTTGTATATATATCTGTGAGAATATTTTATATAGTCTCTGGTATTTCCAATTTAATGAAACGCAGTCTTATTATAAGAGCCTTCTTTTGCACTTCCTCAATACTCTAATGCACCAATGGAGTGCAAGCCAAGAGTACAACCAATATGGAGGGGAAATTGGCAATATCCAGAAAAATCATAGATTTGTTTGCTCTTTGATTTAGTAATCCTATTTCTAATAAGCTATCCTAAAGGTACAGCTACAATGGCATGTAACACATGTACAGACTCATTAATTGTAACACTATTTGTAATGGCAAAAGACTAGAAACAAGCCTAAGTGCCCGTCAGTAGGGATTGAGCCAAAAAAGTTATGAGGTTGCCCCACAATGAAGTATCTGCAATCATAAGAGAAAATGAAAAAGATGTCTGCATGATGATAGGTTGTGATCACCAGGGTACATTAAGTGAAAAAAGCAGATCACAGTATAAAGCAAGCTACATTCTATAAAATAAAAGGGAGAAAAAATATTTATATATATATGTATTTCTTATATTTGCAGAAAGAGACATTAGCAGGATGAGCTGAAAACAAAGAAAAATGTATTACTATAAATACACTGGTAATGAGAGTAGAAGGGCTGAGATGAATGCCAGATTTTCTGAGATTTTCTTTTTATATAGTTCTATCTTTTTAAACCAAATGTTTTACATATTTAAAATGTAATATATAGTTAAAACTAAATAAAAAAGCATTTTAAAATTTCAAGTTATTTTGTTAATGACAGGGGTTGTTGTTGCACAAAGTCCTCATTTTGAAAGTTGATTGTTGAGGAAAAAGAATTAAGCATTTATGTCACTTGCTTGTACAAACTCTACTTCAGAATAATCATACAGATCTCATCAATGAAAGAAAGCTCTTCTTTTAGAAAAATATCAGATAGTAATGTGGAATTAATGATAGAATTTAGGAATTATCATTTTTCACCCTATGAAATAATTGATCTACTGATTAATGCTAAAATAATTGAGTGAAAGATTGAAAGAAAACTGCACATTCAGAGGGGCGAAGTATTAATACCACTTGCTGGTACTTGTGAAGTAGCACACCATAAGGGAAAAACAGAACCAGACAGTGGCACCTGAAACAGTAGTCAGGTTTATCATCATCAATGTGGATGTGTTATCTAATTCCCAACAACCAGATTAGGCTTCTCCCTAGAAACGATGACATAAAGTCCATAGCATCATCTATCAAGTATTCTTGCCAAAAATGTTTAAGTCTCATCAAGTATTAAGGTCTAATTACCAGTTTATATGAAACACAGGGACAGAGGAACATGTTAAACAAGAGCAGGGAGAAGCAATCAGACTGAGGCAGAAAGTGCCTGTTCTCTTTTACAAGTAAATCTTGGAAAAAAGTAAAGAAGTTGTGATAGGAACCATTCTCCTTACTTTAAAGCTTGAAATAATTTTGGTTTAGACAAATAAATCCTAAAACATATTTTGGAAGGAATTAAATATGGACTAATATTAAATGATATTAAAGAATTGTTAATTTTATCAGGAGTGATCCATGGTATTATGATTAGGTAGGAAAATCTCTTTTTTTCAGAGACACAGCCTGAGATATTTAAGGGAACAATGCCATGTTGTCTGCCATTTATTTAAAATAACTCAAAAATATATAAAACAAATTGAATAAAATGTTAATCATTAAATCTACATGATGAGTATATGGTGGGGTGGATCAATATTTTATTTCTCCTATTATGAGCATTGAATATTTTTACTTAATAAAAAGCTAAAAAAGGAAGTACAATTGAAAGAACGAACAGCAATTGGCATGCCTTCCCTGGCCTCTTTCCTCTTCCTGATGGCCGAGAGACAGCGAGAGCTGGAGAACCTGTCTTGAAGTCATAAGAAGAAACCACAAGCGGGTGGAGTCATGCCAGCTCTGGATCACCACTACTAAAATAATTATGATAACTAAGCAATTGGGAAAACATTTAAAAATGTTTAAGTGTTGTAATTTGCAGAATATATTGAGATAGGATTTACACTCTAAACCTCAGAAGTCCTACTTTCCCCTCCTATATCTTCGAGACTAAATCTTAGACCTTACGGGACATGCAAAAGTAGGGGCCAATGGAACAAGTCACTGCAACATTCGGAGCATTGTTACTTCCTAACAAAAGTCACCAAAGCATTTCTTTGATTTAATCTCACTAGTGATCGATTGAACTGCCTCTGTGTAGGTGGTTTATATAATAAAATAGGAATGAAGCTGCCCTGAGGACTCAGCCAGTGGTAAAACTTTACACAAATATCTTTTCCCAACAGTAAATCTTACCAATACTAAGGAAGGGGAAATTGTCATAACCAGAAGTATCTGCATATGAGAAAGCTGTTTTCAAAAACCATGAATAAAATATTAATCCATGTATAAAATATCCTCTTGGCAGGATCCTGATTTCTAGGCACAGTTTCTAATAAATGGCAAAAATGATAGCTAAATATTTAATTTGCTTGAGAATTATTCTCAAGACTATTATTATAAGATCACTTATTTGGTGCTATAAAAATGTCATATTTTAACAAGTGTTTGACGTGTCTGACATGCACGGTTAGAGAGCACCCGACTCTCTACCCACACACCCCATCTTTAACGCTGGCGTTGCTTCACGAGTCCTTGTGTGGAGAAATGTTCTGGGCAGTGGCTATTCATTAACGTAAGTCAGCCGTAGATTACAGGGAGAGTAAGCTTCCCATGAAAACGCGTTATTATCAGACCCTAAAAGCCATGATTAAAGCCTGAGCAGGCCCGTGCTCGCGCTGAGCTGCGCACCCGTGGGGCTGCGCCAGCGCCCCCCCCCACCCCGGGCTGGCCGCGCCCGCCGCCCCGCGCCCGCCCCGCGACCCCCCCCCGCGCCCCCCCCCGCGCCCCCCCCACCGCGCCCGCCCCGCGCCCCCCCC
>VSMD01086273.1:0-24089 GCA_008750895.1 Mirza zaza
GGGCAGGGGAGGGTCGGATTGGGTTCCGCAGGGCGGAGGCGTTTCTGAGCAGGCCAGCCAGCCAGCACCGGTGACATCACCGACCACCCTCCCCCGCCCGAGCCCCCTCCCCTCTCCTCCCCTCCTTTCCACGCCGCGCCTTTTGTCCCGGCCGAGCTCTGCTCTGCCCCGCCCCTCCCCGCCCATCTGCGAGGGAGGAGTCCCCGTCAGTGACTTCATTGAGTAGGTTCTTGGGAATTGGGGTCGGGTCCTCCCCAGAGAGAGGCGAGAGGAGCGCACTGCTTCTCAGGCCCTCACAATCACACCTGTCACAGGTACACACGCCGCCACTCACAAGCACACACTTGCACTGCCATACCGCCACTCACAGACAGCCAGACACTGCTGCACCTGACAGCAGGTGGCCGCTGGCTCCTCTCCCTTCACTCTCCACACCGGGGATCAGGTCCGGCTCCCGCTGCACCAGACAGGCCTTGCTGGGCAAGTGCCCCTGAGATCCGAAGAGGTGGCTTCCCGAGCTGCAGCATCCCAAGCAGGCTCCGGTGGAGCGATCAGAGGTGAGGGGCTTTGCTGGGCATGTTTAAGCGCACCGCGCTCTCCTGCCCTCCCCCAGCAGCACCCCCACTGCAGGCCCGAGGAGCTTTCCGGAGCTTCCCACACTTCTGGGGAGAAGACTTCTTAGCCAGCTTGATGTTTAAAATTCAGCTGGAGCCCTTAAAACTTCGAGCGTGGACGCTGAATGGGTTTGTAAAGTTTCGGTAAGTCCCTCCGAGAAGGGCGCTCACACCCATACCCAAATGCTCCACATCAGCCATCCCTCCATTGCCTATTCGCTTCCTCATCTCATCTTCATCTCATCCCCATTGCATGCAAGAACCCCCCTCCACCTCACCCTTCCATTTGGATGAAGTGCCTCCCTCATCGTTCATCTCCTGTCTCAAACCCCTCAGCATCCGTTGCCCATAAACATCAACTCTGCATCTCTTCCTTTCAACACATCAGTAACCCATTTTCCACCTCAGCCATGTCCCTTTCCATCTCTCATGTCCCCTCCATCAGTACCTCATTTTCTGTACCATCCACCTCCCCGCCTGACACTTCAACAGTCCCTCTTGTCATTTGTCCCCATTTTTCATTCCTGCCTCTTTGTTAACATTCTTCTCCATCAAAGGCAGTGCCATGCCATGGGGCTCCTTTGTCATTCCAACACGTGGCCTGCGGGTAGGGGAGGAAGGGAAGGAGGGAGGAAAGAAGGAGGAAAAGAAGGCAGGTCCTGAAAGAGCCTGCCTGTGGTCTGTGGAGGCAAGAGAATTATGGTCTAAAGCAGCAGGCAGGTGGGTACAGGGAGGAAGCTAGCCGGGTGAGGAGGTAATGCGGGGACAGCAAGAGGGTGAGTGGATCGCTGAGCCGTTCCACTGGCCCTCTGCCTAGAAGCTGCAATAGTTCTCTGAGGGCACCCTCCTGCTGTGCCGGGGCTCCTTCCCAGTCCTGGGGGAAAGAGGTGTGGGCTGAGGCAGAGATGACAGACTTCCCCAGCGCCCTCTCAGACGGCTTATGCTGCCATTTCTGAAAATGGCTGCCCTCCCCCAGGTGCTCTTTCTTCTTTGCCTCCCCCTACCCCAGTCTCCCCCACAGGCGTGACATGCTGGTGGGGGGAGATGGGGGAGTACCCGCCTTTATGGAACCTTCTCTTCATCAGTGACTCCTAGAACCATGAGTCAACCCAGCCACCTGCAGCAGGCCCTATGGGGGCAGGAGTGAGGACCATTGTCCCTGCCTACCTGGGGCCTTGGAGGCCTCCCCCTAACCCAGTTCCAGCCCTCCCTCCTACCAGGACACCCTATACTCCTGGCTGCTCTGTAGCAGTCAGAGGCAGAAAAGCAGGCCTCAGCTATGGCTGCCAGCCTGGGACATTGCTAGAAAGACTCTGGTTCTCCCAGCTTTGGCAGGGGTTGGCCAAATCCCAGAAGGGCTAGAGAATGGCATCTGGCCATTCCCCCAAATAGCTCTAGCTACAGGAAGGTCCCCTTCCCTTCATATCCACCACAGACACATTGATAGAGGGAGATTAGAATGGAAGAATTTGAGCCCTGTGTTTTCTCTCTCATATAACAAATGCAGCACCCAGTCTAGAAGGGGGACTATCAGAGGAGTATGGGTCTGGCACTGGGCCAGACCCTAAGCTGCTGGGGCAGGGGAGATTTGAGGGACTTACAGGAAAGGTATTAGGGAAATGGTGGTTAGTGCCCAGTTTTCTCCTAACAGTGAGGGTCTAAAGAAGGCCCTATCCCCAGCATCCTTTTGCTCACTACCACTGGAGCTTAGGTGGCATAGATAAGTCTTCACACACAGTGTTGTTTGTAGACACTGGGAAATGAGTAAAGGAAACTGTTGCCCTGGTTGGGGGAAGGACATTACCCCCCTGCTAATGAGGGAGTTGGAAAAAGCAGTTTCCAAAGGCTGTGAGTCACCCTTTGATCTGAATCACACAGGAGGCTTAGCATATTCTGGAGGGTGGAAGAAGGGGGGCCTGGGGTCGCCAATGGCAGAGAGGACTCTAGACACCCATACCCTGACTCAGCCTGGCTGGCCAGGACAGCTGGCTGAAGACCCAGGCCTGTCCCCAGTCCTGGGCCACTGCCCCAGCTGCCCTCAGCCCGGGCACCATGCCCGAGGTGTGGCGTAGGAGACCACGATGCTCAGGTGACCTCACCCAGTACACTGACCTTCGTCAGTTTCTGTGCATAGGTCTGTCAGTCCATGGTGCCACCTCACCCAGCAGGGCCTCTCAGGGGTCCTCAGTCTGGCCCAAGGACCTAGGCCTCAGCCTAGCCCCAAGAAGTGGGCCACAACCTTTAGCTTCCTGCTGGGAAAACCCAGGAGGTGAGGAAGGAATCACAGAATCCTAGAATGTCAGAGCTGGAAGAGATCATCTAGTCCAAACCTTTCATTTTACAGATGGGAAGATACAAGCCCACAGAACAGGCATGACCTGCTGAAGGTCACATAGTGAGTCATTTAGGGACTGCAAGACCATCAGGAGCAGGGCTAGGGCAGAAGAGAACAGGGGCATCAAGGATTGGCCCTGGGTTTCTTTCAGAAACAAGGAGACCAGTGCTGGTCCAGTGGCTGTGATGGGAAAAGATTATTACAAGATTCTTGGGATCCCGTCGGGGGCCAACGAGGATGAGATCAAGAAAGCCTATCGGAAGATGGCCTTGAAGTACCACCCAGACAAGAACAAAGAGCCCAATGCTGAGGAGAAGTTTAAGGAGATTGCAGAGGCCTATGATGTGCTGAGTGACCCCAAGAAGCGGGGCCTGTATGACCAGTATGGGGAGGAAGGTAAGAGGGCAGCACTCCGCCCAATCCTGGACCCCTGTGCTTGGCCAGGGTCCTGGGTGAATCGGTTCTCATAGCAGGGAACTGCAGGCTGAGGACAGGGTGAGGGTGGCAAGGGTTTCCAGCACTGACACCCAAAGGAGAGAGGAGACCACCCACTACCCAGCCTCTGCTTACCGTAGTCTCCCCGCCTCTCTCTGCCCCTCTCCCTCCTCTAGTTCAGGCCATAGAGAGGTCCGCAGCCAGAGCCCAGCCAGAGCCAGAGGCTTCCCCTCCCTTTTCCCTTCCCAGCCTTATTAGTCCTGCCTGAAGTCCCCGCTGCTTCATTGGCTGATGGGGAAGACTGGGGAGAGGGAGTGTGTGGCTCTCTGAGGACAAAGCATTTACATTCATCAGCATAAAAGTCTGGCCCTTAAGCAGCCTGGGAATTAACCACCAGAGCCCTGAGCAGAAATGGTTGTCCCCTACCTCTCCCCCCTCCCTGCCCACTTTAGGCCAGCAGAACAGAGGCGGAGCTTCATGTCCCAGAGGAAGTGGCAGGGATCCAAGGGTGGAAAGGGAACTGGCATCTTACCCCCTCCTTCGGGTAGCTGGTGGCCACAGGGCGGGAGGCAGGAAAGGCCCAAATAAAGCCTCTGAGAGGGTGGCCCCTCCCAGCACATCCCACGAGCATGATGTAGCTGCTAATTCTGGGCCTGCCCCTCAGGGCTGCTTGCCACCCGCCAGCCACAGGCACCTGTCAGGCTATATTAAGAGACACTGTCACAGCTGAGGACTCTCCTTCCTGGGAGGAACTGCCCTTCCTCCCCAATGGCATCCACCTTTCTTTCACATTCTTCTCCTCCCCACCCTCTCATCAAAACTAAATGGGCTAATGATATGTACGGCACCTGATACAAAGCAGATGCTCAAAAGCATGTTCTTTCTCTCCTTGCTTTCTGTGCCATGTCCCTCTGTGCACCCCAGACCTACCAACCCCTTTCTCATTCTCCACACTGCTAGTTCCTTCCATTTGTTTCCTGCTCACCTCCTAGAGTTGCCAATTCCCACATTCACCAGGTACCTGCTGGAATCCCCAGTATTCTCCCAGCTAAAAAATTTTTCTCAGGGGTGGAGGGATGGGAGTGGTAGGGGTGTGGAGAGAGAAACAGTGCAGAAACTATGCCACCATGTGACCTGTCTCGGAATTGCACTCATGCCTCCAAATTCAGCCTCACCCTTGTTTGAAAGGAAGGCAGGAGCTGCGAGAGCTACCCTGAGACACTTCACTCTTCCTGCATGACCAAGCCTAAATGGAGGGGTCAACACCCATTCCCTAGCCCAGACATCCCCATCCCAGGAGGGGTCCTGAGGATGCATCATGGCCTTAAGGGGACCTCCATGGCCTAGAGAGGGAGAAACAGCTTGGAAATGTTGGTTATGTTCTGTCTACCCTGCCCCTTCCCCAACAGCCAGCCAGCACAGATGTGCATACACACTCTGTGTGCAGCTGGGGACAAGATGTTTTCAGCTCAAACAGTGGGTAGTACAGGTAGGGCAGGAATCCCTACAGAGAGAATTGCCCCTTCCCATCATCACTAGCCCAACCTCCCTCCCCCTTCACTGAGCTCTGCCAAGCTTCTTGAACTTGCTTGATAGCCCCTCAACAGAAGGAAAGAAGAGACCCCAAGCATTGGGGGAGGGTTGAAGCAGCAGCTGCCACAAGCCCCTGAAGTGCTTGCCACTTGGCCTCTCTAATGAAACCCAAATCTGCCCTTATGGTTCCAGGAAATAAGAGGCTAATTTAGGCTCAGGCTTCCATGACCAGTTGAAATTCTAGATAAAAGGCCTCAAAGAGAAGGGTTTCTTCCCCCAGCCTGGGTCCCAATGCTAAGTCTATGTATACTAGAGCAGTTTTCAGTGCTAACCCTCTTTTCACACCCCCCCCCCTACTACCTCCATCAACCCCTTCTCACCATGAAGGCTGCCTGAGGCTGGCTCAGGAAACTGAGCCCCCTAGACAGGACCTGACAGATACAGCATCTGGGGGCATCACCTGCAACATGCCAGCCCATTCATGCATTTTGGTTGCTCAGTACTAGATGCGGGGTGTAGGGCTTGCTGTTGTATAACTCCAGGAAGCTCCATTCCCATTGTAGTCTGTGTCTGTACGATGTGTGAATGATACTCCCTGGAGTTGTGTAACACTGAGTAGAGTGTGGGAACAAAGTATCGGAAAACTTTTTCGAGAAAAATAGCTCTTCATTTCCAAGTTAGTAAGATGAAGAGCTTCCTGCTATTTTGAGGCATAAGGCCTCCTGGTTTCCCATTTGAGCAAGAGTCAAAGAAGACAAGGGAAAGAAGAAGCATGGCTAGAAGCACAGCGAAAGTGGACTTCCTCCTAAACTGTTTCCCTATTTCATTTGGGACCAGTCACTTCCTTGCCCCCTGCGTGGTCAAATCCTGTCTGATTGCCTCTTACCCTGTATGTCTTTGGAGATAAGCAAACATTTGAGATCCAGGTATGACTTGTAATGTGATACTAGGTTAATCACCCAAGGCTTTGTGAGACATCTTTGGGCCAGGAATACATGGAAAAGGTTATAGGACTGGAAGTCACATCCTCTAAGTCCTCTTCTGGTTTTTCAAGAGTAGAAACTAATCTTGCCAGAAGCTTTCATCACTCTATTAGCCTGGCCTTCTCCGCAGGAGTTAAAGTTCACTTCTTTCTCCAGACCCATGAACCAGGAGCTAGAGGGCAGGGGGAAGAGACTGGGGTGGGGCAGGATGAGCCACATTGCCCCTAACTTCTCCTCCCCTCCAGGCCTGAAGACCGGCGGTGGGACATCAGGTGGCTCCAGTGGCTCCTTTCACTACACTTTCCATGGGGACCCTCATGCTACATTCGCCTCCTTCTTTGGTGGCTCCAACCCCTTCGATATCTTCTTTGCCAGCAGCCGCTCCACTCGGCCCTTCAGTGGCTTTGACCCAGATGACATGGATGTGGATGAAGATGAGGACCCATTTGGCGCCTTTGGCCGCTTTGGCTTCAATGGGCTGAGTAGGGGGCCCAGACGAGCCCCAGAACCACTGTACCCTCGGCGCAAGGTACAGGACCCACCTGTGGTGCACGAGCTGCGGGTGTCCCTGGAGGAGATCTACCATGGCTCCACCAAGCGCATGAAGATCACAAGGCGGCGCCTCAACCCTGATGGGCGAACTGTGCGCACAGAGGACAAGATCCTGCACATTGTTATCAAGCGCGGCTGGAAGGAAGGCACCAAGATCACCTTCCCCAAAGAGGGCGATGCCACACCTGACAACATCCCTGCTGATATCGTCTTTGTGCTCAAAGACAAGCCGCATGCACACTTCCGCCGAGATGGCACCAATGTGCTCTACAGCGCCCTGATCAGCCTCAAGGAGGTGGGGCCTGCTTAGGTTGTGTGTGTGTGCTGGGGGGATGCCAGGGAACATTCCCCTCCTTCTCACCATCTGGCACATTGTTTCCCATTTCAATCTATTTCCTCCCTTCTCACTCATCCTACCTCACCTTTTCCTCACTCTCTGCCTCATTCTCCCCAGGCGCTGTGTGGCTGCACCGTGAACATTCCCACCATTGACGGCCGAGTGATCCCTTTGCCCTGCAATGACGTCATCAAGCCAGGCACCGTGAAGAGACTCCGTGGGGAGGGCCTGCCCTTCCCCAAGGTGCCCACTCAGCGGGGAGACCTCATTGTTGAGTTCAAAGTTCGTTTCCCAGACAGATTAACACCACAGACACGACAGATCCTTAAGCAGCACCTACCCTGTTCCTAGGCTCTGCCCCAGCCAGGCCAGAGTCTACCACAGCAATACCCCCAACACTCACCCCACCCAATGTGCACCCAGCTTGATGTCCACTGGACACTGGCAACTTTTTCTAAAATGCAAAAAAAAAAAAAGCCACTGGTTTTCAGGAAAATATTCCTGTTTCTGACCCCTTTCAGAGCTGGGCTGCCTGGGGGGAGTGGGAGGGAGGTGGGAAGAGCTAGCCAGTCCAGGGGTCAGTTTTCATGTCACTAGCTTTGAATCCAGTTCCCACCCAGTGGCTGGAGGGTGACCTGAGTGCTACTTGAAGATATTGAGTTCCTTGTCCATGCCTGTAAATAGCATGTCCTCCTTTCCCTGTCAGCTTTGCCAATATCTTTCCTCTCCCTTCTCTTTGGCTTCCTCCTGTTGGGGGAGGAAGAGGATAGAAAGGACATTGCTTTCCCACCTCCACCCCAGGTCCACAGTGTCCAAGGTTATTGCATACATATTCACACACACAAAGTACTCACTTAGAGATGCCTATGCCTCTCTGGGAGAGAGGCGAGGAGATGGGAAGGGAAGATCTACAACCTGTAGAACAGGGACATTGAGCACGAGACACTTTTCATCTGGGGCAGAGCGGTGAACCGACCCTCAGCAGCCTCCCTGACAGCTGCCTTGTGTACAGCCTGCAGAGCTGGAGGTTCTGTCCTCCCTCTCAGGGGTGTTCAGGGTATTTGGAGGGGAAGGGGGACCTGAGGTGTTAAGGCGAAGAAGTGGGGGGGGCAGGACCCATCTCCCAGCCTTCATCAGGAAGGGAAGGAGCTTTGGGGTCAGGTGGCAGCTATTCTCCACCAAGAGACTCAGGGTCACAGGTTTCTCCCCACACCTCTGAACTCAGGGTCTAGCCACCCCCAAACTTCCAAATCCTACTTTTGTGATATATGAAACTACTTATTTCTTACCCTTCTTGGAGGCTGCGTGGGGAATTGCCAGCCCTTTTATGCCTGTGTGACCCCACCCCACTCCCACAGTTGTACAAAGGTCAAATAGTGAAGGAGCTGGGGGAAGACTGCTTCAGCCAGTTCTGGGGTGGGGGCTTTAGGTTTTCTCACTTTGACAAGCCCCTGAATGTTTTTATAGTAGTTTTTTTGTATTTTTTTGTAATGACAGTATTATGTAAAAAATAAAGTATTTTAAAAATATGACATCTGAGCAGGAGCAATGAACCTGGGATGAGGGCAGGTGAGTAGTGCCACTGTCAACCTCCTAGTCACCATTGAGAAGCCAAGCAGGCCCTCAATATAAGCTGAAGCTGACTCCTTTCTTCCTCTAAGACTCCTGGGATTTCCAAATGTATACCCAAAACACAGAAAAGACAGAAGATACCACTCAGCTATTAGAAGAAACACATCTATTTGGGAAGGAAAAATATCCGCGATTATGAGAAACAGAGATTATCTTCAGAAGAAATGCTAGCATGAAAACTAACAGATTTTCTCGTCTAAATTTTCTCTTTGAGTTAGAGGAGTTTTCCTTCTAGGAGGGGATGGAGGAGAACTTTCTGGCTGACCAGAAGAGACTCCCCAAAGACAGAGCCTGGGCATTGGAGAGGGCAGCTAGGGGTACCTGGCATGCTTGGCCCATGCTGGCAGGGCCTGGCTAGGGACACAGGCTCCCTGGGAGGCACTGAATGCAGTTGCTAATCCTTGGATCTCACAGTTTTCTAGGGATGTCTGTCCTGGTCTCTGACCTGACTGTCCCTGCTGAGACAACTCTGGCCCTCAAGGCCCGAGTGATGGCTACTTGTCCCTTTCCTTGGATCTGGGTAGGAAGGAGCCTGTAGTTGCAGAAATGCCCATCTGCAAGCTCTGCCTGGGCCTGGACTTCCTCCTAGGGTTGACTTTCTTCCGAGCATGGAGTCCATGTCTTTCCAGGATCAGGCCCGTGACAGTCATGCCCTGCTGAGCGTCAGTGTCCCCAGTGCCATGAAGACAGCACTGCCCTCAGCTGGGCCTGGGCTCCACACAGAAATTGACACTAACTTCTTTAGGCTTTTACATCAACATTCCTGCCTTTGCCTTTTTTCTGGGGATGAAGACACTGAAAAAAATTTCCTCATCCTTTTACCTGAAGTATTAATAGTTTTGTAGGAGCCTGCTCCTTCTAGTGCAGAAACCAGGGGTCTTGTTCAGAAGGGTGTCTGCTAATCCCCTGGTCTGGGCAGGGAGACCCCAACCCTGCACCCCTACTCAATGCTCTCCTGCTTTGGGGCTCGTAAGGTAGTTCCTTTCAACTTGGGGCTAAATTCTTGTCCTGGCTCTTCCTGAGGCCTGCAGCTTTGGGATCCTGGACGGCTGGGCCAGATTGTTCCCTCTGGCCTCCATGTGGACCCAGGACCTGAGAAACTGTCATGTCCTCACTGAGCACACTGTGGAGATGGGACTATGAGACCCTAGAAGCCAGGCTATCTGAGGCAAGGGGCATTTTAATGGGAAAATCCTGAGGCTGACTCTGCAACTCTACCTGCAATTTGAACCTTACCCTTCTTAGAGGGAATATCTCATCCTTTAATGCCTGTGTAACCACACTCCCTCCACCTACACACACATGCACATGCACACACAGATAGCTGGATAAAAGTCAAGATAGTGGTTGGGCATGATGGCTCACTCCTGTAATACCAGCACTTTGGGAGGCAGAGGCAGGAGGATCACTTGAAGCCAAGACTTCGAGAACAGCCTGGGCAACACAGCGAGAGCCCGTCTCTACAAAAAAAGAAAAAGAAAAATTGAAAAGTTAGCTGGATGTAGTGGCACACTCCTGTAGACCCAGCTACTTGGGAGGCTGAGGTGGGAGGATTGCTTGAGCCCAGGAGTTCAAGACTGCAGTGGGCTATGATCATTACATTCCAGCCAGGCAACAAAGCAACACCTTGTCTCTAAAAACAACAACAAAAAAGTCAAAGCTGACAGGAGCTCTGAGAAAGAATGGTTAAGCTTGGTCTTGAGGGGGTGAGGTCTTTATTGCTTTTTTTTTTTAACTTTGATAAGCCTCTGAATTTTATAGTTGTATGTCTGTGTGTAACTTTGTAATGATAGTACTATGATAATCATTTGCTCATTTTGTATGACAGTAATATGCTCTTTAATGCTTGGGATTACTGGATCTTGGGCAACCTGGATTTTGGGCAACCAGTACTTAGTGGTAGGGAGCATTCCTTGGCCACTGGAGTCCCTTGACTGCTCAGACAGGCATTTAGCTTCCCAGCTCACTGGCTCTCAGGGCATTTTCCAATTGTGGCTTAGGAACTGGAGTCTCCTTGGACTTCACTATCTCTCTGGCCTCTTTGGCTCTTGAAGGAATCCCTAAATCTCCAACATCCTTTTCCTAAAGTAAAAACTCCCAGAAGATGCTCCCCTCTGTGTTGAGCCCCTCCTGCCCCTCTCTTCTCTGTCCTCTGCCTCTGGGCTCTGCTCCTCCACGGCTGGAGTCTGTTGGGACACAACTACACTCTCATTCCTTGGGTCACGTCCTGCCTTTGTCTGACTTGCAGTGACTATAGACTGCCTCTCTTGTCCCCCATACAAAGACCTTAAAAGGTAAGCTCTACCTCTGCCACACATAAAAACACATCATCTGGGTTTCTAGTGCTTGTGGAGTGCCTGGATCAGGAAGGAAACTTCTAAGAGATATTTAGGCAGTGTTCTTGCACTGATGGTGCCAAATTTCTAGTTTCCAAGCAACTATAGGACTTCCCAGGAGGGAGCAATGTATAGTTGCCAGCAAGCCATGAATAATATACATCTTATAGGGATCCTACTCTGATAGATCTGCCCAGCTTCCTGCCCAAGTAAACCTTCAGAGGATTTTCCAGTTATTTCCAGTCTACGTTCTCTCTTGAACATATTGATAATTCATTGATAAATCATTTAAGTCATTTCCTGACCCATTCCTGAGTAAGTCAACAAGTCATTTATTTGTCTCCTCTGACTAGTCAGTCCCCCCAAATCATCACTGGATTCTAAACTCCTAGACAGGTTACCTTTGGGACCCTTTATCAGGCTTTGCCTCAGACCCTTCCCTAGCTAATTCCCAAGCTAGAACTTTGCTGAGCCCCTCACATGGAAGCTTCTTCAGTGCCAGTCAATTCTTCCTTTGATCCTTGCTGGTTTATACCTAGAGGGCTGTAAGAATCTATGATTGTTCCTTAGCTGAGATGTGTCTGTTAGTTGCCCTGGGGCCGCATGAATACCAGAGACTCTTGGATCCTACAGGCCAGGACCCACCAGTGTTAAATAAGGCTCTTTCAAAGGTGGTGCTCTGGCTGGGTGCAGTGGCTCACGCCTATAATCCTAGCACTTTGGGAGGCCGAGGCAGGAGGGTTGCTTGAGGCCAGGAATTCAAGACCAGCCTGAGTAACATAGCAAGATCCTGTCTTTACAAAAAAAAAAAAAAATCGAGAAATTAGCTGCATGTAGTGGCACATTCCTGTAGACCCAGCTACTTGGGAGGTTGATGTAGCAGGATTATAAAAATTAGTCAGGGCCAGGCGTGGTGGCTCACGCCTATAATCCTAGCACTCTGGTAGGCCGAGGCGGGAGGATCGTTCAAGGTCAGAAGTTAGAAACCAGCCTGAGCAAGAGTGAGACCCCATCTCTACTAAAAATAGAAATTAATTGGCCAACTAATATATAGAAAAAATTAGCTGGGCATGGTGCCGCATGCCTGTAGTCCCAGCTACTCTGAAGGCTGAGGCAGGAGGATTGCTAGAGCCCAGGAGTTTGAGGTTGCTGTGAGCTAGGCTGACACCATGGCACTCACTCTAGCCTGGGCAACAAAGTGAGACTCTGTCTCAAAAAAAAAAAAATTAGTCAGGCCTGGTTGTGCATACCTACTACCCCAGCTACTTGGAAGGCTGAGCAAGGAGGACTCCTTAAGCCCAGGAATTTGAGGTTGCAATGAGCTATGACGATGCCACCACTACACTCTAGCTCAGGCAAGAGAGCGAGAACCTGTCTCCAAAAAAAAAAAAAAAAAAAAAGTGGTGCTCTAGTTGGTTCCAAATAATATTGCATATTAGAAATTATCTAAGAAGATGGAAAAACACACATAGGCCTGGAAGGCCAAAGGCTAAATGCTTCCTCAGATCTTTGGATCACAGAGAGTAAAACCTAAACATTTTCAATCTCCTTCTACAACAGATGTTGAATTTCAGTTGAATTTTAGGGCCTCATCTAGGCCCTAAAACGATACTCCAGAAGCCTTAATCTGAGGTGGAGAAGAAGGTAATAGGAGTGGGAATGAGGACTGAAGGTGGTCTAGGTAGGTGCTGGGAATGAAACAGGGTTCGGAGCTGGGCAACAGTAGGGAATCTTTAGCTTGTATTTAAACTGGGGGGCGGAGGGTAGGCATTAGGTATTCCACTGTATAAAATGAGGCTCCAGTGCAAACAATCACCAGAAACCAGGTCAGTAGTCACTAGGGACTCACTGGGCAAAGAGGGGAGACCCTAGAAGAGCTGGCTCTATTTCTGCTGCAAATCATCCCCCTGGGTTTTTTAATTTGGAAGCTACTGAGGACTGTGCAGCTGCTCTGTTTTGTCTCTGGTGTTCCACAGTGGTTGGGAGTCTATGTTATCTTGCATGGCAGCAAATGATTCTAAAATAGTCCCAGAAGAATATATGTATATATAGACCACTGACCACTAAGCTAAGCAAGCAGACACTTCAGTGGCCACATACAACAAAGAATACAAAATTTACAGGGTTAGTTCAGTAAAGTCACTATGCAAATAAACAACAACAACAAATAGCAACAACAACAAACCCTGGAGAAGGGAGAAACTGATTTCCAGAGTTGCCATATTATATTATTTTAAAATGTACAGTCTTCAACAAAAACTATAAGACATGCAAAGAAACAAGAAAGTATGGCCCATATACATACATGGGGGAAAAAGTAACCAACAAAAAGTAACCCTGAGGAAGCTCAGACATTGGACTTACTAGACAAAGACTATATAAATCAGCTATTTAAAATATGTTCAAAGAACTGAAAAAAACTTTGTCTAAAAAACTAAAGAAAAGTGTGAAAATAATAGCTCACTAAATAGAGATTATCAAGAAAGACATAGAAATTATTTTTTAAATAACCAAATAGAAGCTTCGGAGTTGAAAAGTATAATAACTGAAATGAAAAATTTGGTGACTACCTACCTAAGGGAAGGATGAAGGAGAAGCAGCATAAAATGGCTATGTTTCTTGCTTGGGTGACTAGGTAGTATGAATTGATTTGGGGAATACAACAGGAAGAGCAAGTTGGGACAAAAGAAGATAATGCCCTGTATTATGAAGATCTTAGGCCTGGAGTACTTGCAGGAAATCAAGCTTGGAGATGTTTAACAAGCAATTTGATTTATGAGATTGAAGCTCATGTAGGAAGTCAATGCTGAAATAATTAACCACACAAGTGACTAACTCACATAAGGAAATTGAGAAGCACCAAGTGTGGAACTAAGGGTTAGGAAATATTCTGAAATTTAGGACAAGTTTTTTTTTTTGTTGTTTAAGACAGTTTATAAGCAAGTACAGTATGTACAGATATTAAGCAAGTCTTACAGTATCAAAAAATGGGAAACCATCTAAAAGTAAAAAAAAAAAAAAAAAAAAATAGAATGGTTAAATTATATGTATATTCACTTCAGAAAATACCAGTCCTTTAAAATGATGTCTAGGGGCCAGGCACTATGGCACACACCTGTAGTCCCAGCTACTCAGGAGGATGAGGCAGGAGGATTGCTTGAACCCAAAAGTTCGAGGCTGCAGTGAGCTATGATGATACCACTGCATTTCAGCTAGGGCAGCAGAGAAAGACCCTGCCTCAAAAAAAAGATGTCTAGGAAGAGTTTACAGTATGTAGAAAAGATTTATGATAGGCCGGGAGCGGTGGCTCACGCCTGTAATCCTAGCACTCTGGCAGGCCGAGGCAGGCAGATTGCTCAAGGTCAGGAGTTCGAAACCAGCCTGAGCAAGAGCGAGACCTGTCTCTACTATAAATAGAAATTAATTGGCTAACTAATATATATGGAAAAAGCAAAAATTAGCCGGGCATGGTGGTGCATGCCTGTAGTCCCAGCTACCCGGGAGGCTGAGCCAGCAGGATAGCTTGAGCCCAGGAGATTGAGGTTGCTGTGAGCTAGGCTGACGCCACGGCACTCACTCTAGCCTGGGCAACAAAGCAAGACTCTGTCTCAAGAGAAAAAAAAAAAAAAAGAAAAGGTTTATGATAAAATGTTAACTGAACTTCCTACCTTAAAAAGAAAACCTAGATATTATTTAAACAATGTCAAAATATAAATAGCAAAGTCAAGAAAGAAATACATCAAATTGCTATAGAAATTATTTTGAAACCGAAGTTTATGGGATTCTTCCTTCTACCTTTTCATATCTTCCATATTCAGCATTTAATACTATCATAAAGGGGGAAACTTTAAAAGAAACAACAGTATTTCCTGGCTGTGTGTGGTGGCTCAGGCCTGTAATCCTAGCACTTTGGGAGGCTAAGGCAGGAGGATCACTTGGGGTCAGGATTTTAAGACCAGCCTGAGCAAGAGCAAGACCCCGGGTCTACTTAAAAAAAAAAGTAAAAAAAAAAAAAAAAAAAAAGTAAAAAACCACAGCATTTCCTACCACCTCTAGTGGGACATAGTTAAAGTTCCTATCAAATAGGACCTGACACATATGACTCCCTCAAAAAACGCAGTAATGAACCAATACCTGAGTTCGGAAGGCGGTTGCCTCCCTTCTAGAATGTTGCAGCCTGTCCTGTCTGCACAAGGCCTCACCACGGCTCAGCCTCCAGAGATGCCACCCTGGGTCTCCAGGGCAGGTTCAGCTTCTACCCCTCAGGACTCTATCTCACCTCTGGCCACTGACACTGTGCCCTGATGGGCCTTTTCTGGGGCTCCCACCCCTCATTCCCACAGGTCCACCATGGGCACTGTGGCCTCACAGCTCCCTTCATCTTCTGGGAGACAATTCCCCTGAGACCGTGGGCATCTTCCCTCCCGTGGAAGGCCCTGCAGGGAGAATTTGGTCCCCAGGGAAGGAAGGCTCCAGGAGATCTCACTGTCCTTCTGACCAGTCCTGTCATTTCCAGGACACTGGGCCTCACAGGGACACTGGACAAGATCATTCCAAGCCCACATGGCAACTGGAGCTGGGCCGCTGGTCGGGCCCCTAACTCTGCATCCCTGTGGAGGGGAGGGACGTGGGGAAGTAGGAGATGGAGAAGGGGAGGAGAGGGCAGAGAACTGGCGAGTTGGGCAGCTAAGAAGGTAGAAGCTGCAGCCCGCGTGAGCGCTTGGAGGCTCTGCAGCGGCCGCCTGGGAGCCCCGGCCGGACGGCAGGACGAAGCCCCAAGAGTGTGGGCCCCTCAGGCGTCCCTCCTGAACCTGGGTTGTGAGCCTAAATGCCCAACTCCTGCCTCGAGGAAGCGAAGGAGGCTTCAGCCTCCTGAGGAGATGCCCTGCGAGTCCGGGAAACAGTCGCTAGGTAGGGCTGAGGAGAGCGCCCACAAGCGGCCCCGCCCGAGCAGGTCCGGGAGGGGTCTCTCCCAGAAATCAACGCGCTAGCTCTCGCATTCACCCGGAGTACTGAGCACTCATCAGTTACTAAACAGCAGTGGCTGAGGTTGCAACAGTGAACTGGGTCCCTGCCCTCTGGAAAGACACAATTAAGCTGCAAGTTACAATCTAGTGTGGAAAGTGCTGTTGAGGGGGCGTGACCCATCCCAGCTGGGGAGAGTCAAGGACAATCTCCCAGATGGACATGTGTCGCAAAAGCAGGCAGGCAGGAAGGAAATGGGATGCAATGGTTTTTGATGATGAAAAAGTTCAGTGGATCGCTCCTCTGCAAGGAAAGTTCCTATCTGACAGCTTCTGTTCCTCTGAGAAGTAGTCATGTGGTACATCTGCTGGGAGTGAGGGAAAACAAGTTGAGGAAAATGAAGGTTTGAATTGATTTTGAGTAGGATGGGTTTACTAAGTAGGAGAAATTTACCTGTAAATACATGACATAAGCTCCATGTTCAAGGATGTATGTTTTGATCACCAATGTGTCCCAAGTACAGGTGACCCTCAGACAATGTGGGGGGTTAGAGGGACCAAACACCATGTAGTTGAAAATTCACTTTTTTTTTTTTTTTTTGAGACAGAGTCTTGCTCTGTTGCCTGGGCTAGAGTACAGTGGCATCATCATAGCTTACTGCAACCTCAAGCTCCTGGGCTCAAGTGATTCTGCCTCAGATTCCCAAGTAGCTGGGACTACAGGCACACATCATCACACCCAGCTAATTTGTAAATTTTTTGTACAGATGGGGTCTTGCTATGTTGCTCAGGCTGGTGTCAAACTCCTGGCCCCAAGCGATCTTCCTACCTGCCTTTGTCCCCAAAGTCCTGGGATATAAGGCGTGAGCCACCACCTCCGGCCACATATAACTTTCAACTCCCTCAAAATGTAACTACTAATAGCTTACTGTTGTGCAGAAAGCTAACCAATAACATAAATGGCCAATTAACACATATTTTGTATATGTATTATATACTGTATTCTTACAATAAAGTAAGCTAGAGAAAAAGAAAATGTTAAGAAAATCATAAGAGAGAATATATTTACTCTTCACTAAATGGAAGTGGATCATAATAAAGGTCTTCCTCCTTGTCATCTTTATGTTGAGTCGGCTGAGAAGACAAGGGGTTGGTCTTGCTGTCTCACAGGTGGCAGAGGCAGAAGAAAACCCACATATAGGTGAACACACACAGTTCAAACCCTTGTTGTTCAAGGGTCAACAATAGCACATAAAGGGCACTTAAATAAGCAAACATAACATGAATAAATGCTTTTCAAGTGATGGTAGAATTGACCACTAGTTGTAGAACATGAGTTTATGGTGACACTAACATACTCATATGTGTGATTTTATCCAACAGGGCTAAGCCATTTCCTAGACGGCAAGTCTGGCAGAGAGTTGAGGATCTGCCAGGTAGAAATGATGAAAGGAAAATGGACTGATTAGTTTGGGGGCATTAATGATGGACCATGAAATCTCGTGGAGAGAGAAGAAAAGAAGGCAAGAGGTTGCTCATGCAGGGAAAAAGTGAAAGGATCAACAGACTGGAGGTCCTGATGAGGCTGACAAAGCAGCACCTTGAAGGCAAACCTGGAGGCTGAAGTCAGAGGGTGGGTTGTCAGACTGAATTATTTCAGAAGGCATATTAGGCTTAGGATGTGCCCATAGCTGGACTGGAACAGAGGTAAAGGACTCTGGGATGAAAAGATCTAAGATCTAGGTCTTAGAATGGTCTATCCACATGGATGTTTGGGTGTTCTACAGATTTCCCCGCTTCTTCAAGATCTCTGCTCTGGACCCCATCCAATCCTTATCTTTGGCCTTCAGAGAATCTGCATTCACACTTCAACTTAAGCTTCAGATCCTAAAAGGGCAGTGGCATGACTCTGGGTCAGAAAACAGAATGGGGAAGAAGAAAGGGCTGTAGTGGACATCTGTTTTGTTTTATTTCTTCTTGACACCAGCATTTATATACCTTTCTGGAAATAGTTATCTCTATGTTCTCTGGAGGAACTATCATAACCCTACTTCTTCAGTCTCAGTTCTCAGTCCATATGCAGGTAGAGCAGTCTTCCTTCCACACCCTTACTCCAAGGGTGTGTATGTGGCTCAGGCCTGTCAGGAAAGGGATTCATGTGAATATTTCCGGTGGGTAGTTCGGGGATGGATATGTAACCCACTAAAGCCCACAGGCACAATGAGATTTTTTCAGGAACTGTTGTCAGAGTGACAGATTTTCAGCTTCACTTGAATCTGCTACCATGTAAGACTTAAGAATGAAGTCAGCACAGACAACAGAGCTAAGAAATGGACACTGAATCCTGATAACATTGAATTAAGTCTCTACATCAACCCTACTACCTGAAGGCAGCTCCTGCACTGTGCACTCACAAGTTAATATAGTTCCATTTTGTTTATGTCTGTGGATTTTATTTTCTGTCACTTACATCCAAATGATTTCTCCTGATTCAAGAGGATGGACACATACACTCTCAATGCCTCAGTTTCCCCCTTATGTAGAAGGACATCTCCTTCAAAGAGTTGTAAAGATTAAATGGGATACGTAAGAATAGAGCAAGAAGGTATCTGTCTGCAAATCAGGAAAAGGGCCCTCACCAGGAACCAAATTGTCTAGCACCTTGATCCTGGACTTCTCAGCTTCCAGAATTAGGAGAAACAAATGTTTGTTGTTTAAGCCAAAAAAGATTAAATGGGATAACAGATATTAAATGAGTATAATTTTTTCCATATTACTGAAGAGCAAAAAACATCACATTACTTATTGTTTATAAATTAAATTAAAGCTGTATCAAAACCCTATTTACTAGGGTTGGAAGACAACCAACATCAATCACTTATTGGGTCCTCTTTCCCTCTTTAGTGTGGTACACACTGACCAAACAAACAAACAAACAAACAAAAACGCAAAACACTTCAAAAAGAGCCTCTGGTCTTCAGTCCATCATGGTTGTCCCTGGGATGCCCATTGTCTCAACTCATATGGTCCATTCAAAGGCAGGTAGTTTCACAGCATTTCTTTCTTTTTTTTTTTTTTTTTGAGACAGAATCTCACTTTGTTGCCCAGGTTAGAGTGAGTGCCGTGGCATCAGCCTAGCTCACAGCAACCTCAATCTCCTGGGCTCAAGCAATCCTACTGCCTCAGCCTCCAGAGTAGCTGGGACTACAGGCATGTGCCACCATGCTTGGCTAATTTTTTTGTATATATATTTTTAGTTGGTCAATTAATTTCTTTCTATTTATAGTAGAGACGGGGTCTCGCTCTGGCTGGTTTTGAACTCCCGACATCGAGCAATCCACCCGCCTCTGCCTTCCAGAGTGCTTGGATTACAGGCATGAGCTACCACGCCCGGCTTCACAGCATTTCTGCCAAGTATGAAAACCAGCATTTTTTGCTGCAGTTTCCAAGACTGCATGTTAGATGTTTAGTCCCCCAGCCATTAAATCACCTCTCCCCATTAGAAGTCCCAGTGCCTCCAAGAGGAATTCTGTACAGACTCACACATATAATCCATCACTACATCTCTTTTCTGAAGTCCCTGGGCCCACTGCTATCCTTGGGCAACTTCTCTTCTTCTAATCCAACACCTCCTCCATCTTCTCCTTTTCTTTTTTTTTTGAGACAGGGTCTCACTTTGTTGCCTAGGCTAGAGTGAGTGCCGTGGTGTCAGCCTAGCTCACAGCAACCTCAAACTCCTGGGCTCAAGCAATTCTACTGCCTCAGCCTCCCGAGTAGCTGAGATTACAGGCATGCACCACCATGCCCAGCTGATTTTTTCTATATATATATTTAGTTGGCCACTTAATTTCTATTTATAGTAGAAATGGGGTCTCTTGCTCAGGCTGGTTTCGAACTCCTGACCTTGAGCAATCCACCCGCCTTGGCCTCCCAGAGTGCTAGGATTATAGGCATGAGCCACCACGCCCAGCCCATCTTCTCCTTTTCAAGAACACCCAGCTAAATTAAATTCCATTCCCACACAAGATATGGATAAAGGTGTAGAACAGGTGTTTTTCTACTTTGCTTTGGGACCAGAAAACACAAAATTCACTAACAATCCCATGGAACAAGAAACCCAGAATTCCTGGAAGAAAGGAGAACAAAGTTACCTTTTTATCCTACTGGTGTCTCCTCTGGCAAGGAGTAGAAGATAGAAATTAATAACTTGGTAAATGATCTTGCCATAAATGTAAATTAATAAGCACAGAATAAGTATGCAGTATTACCTTCTGTTTCCCATCAGGACTTAATTTACCTTCATTATCCAGAAGTTGCAAACTCAAAATACCAGGCAGTAATATCAATGAGTAAAAATGGACAAGTCCGGCCGGGCGCGGTAGCTCATGCCTGTAATCCTAGCACTTTGGGAGGCCAAGATGGGAGGATTGTTTAAGCTCACGAATTCAAGATTAGCCTGAGCAAGAGTTAAACCCTGTCTCTACTACAAATAGAAAGAAATTAGCCAAACAACTAATAATAGAAAAAATTAGCCAGGTGCGGTGGCATGTGCCTGTAGCCCCAGCTACTCCGGAGGCTGAGGCAGGAGGATGGCTTGAGCCCAGGAGTTTGAGGTTGCTGTGAGCTAGGCTGACGCCATGGCACTCTAGCCCAGGCAATAGAGTGAGACTCTGTCTCAAAAAAAAAAAAAAAAAGGACGAGTCTAAGAAAATAAAATTATAGGCACAATGATTAACAGCAACTAGCCTTCAGGCTTGGCATTAACTATAAAAATGTGAGAACTACAGTGAACTGGAGAGCACATGTCCACTCCAAAGGGAGCAAATGCTACTTAGCTCCAAACAGCCTCTACTTTGTGGGAATGCGAGCCAAGTGTTGCCAGATTTTGAGTTGGACATATTGATTATTATGTATAGCCTAATGATTTACAATATTGGCTATTCATTCAAGTTTTTTTTAGCAAAGCACTGCTGACTACATTGGATCAAATGTTACATATCAGTAGGTCATCTTTATGCTTTTAAATCGTTTCAGATGCTACATAATATGCTGCTAGATATCAAATTTACATCTCCCCCATAGACTGCTCTCCCAAGCTTCAGATCCATGTATCTAAGTATCACTTGCCTAGCTTTACCTTGAAGCATTATGGGAACCTAAAATGGAACCCATCACAATCCTAAATTGGTTCCCAGGTCTATGTTCCTTAACTCAGTGAAATAGCACCAATATAAATCCAGTTTCCCAAGTCAGAAACCTTGGAGTCAACTTCCTCTCTCCCCCACCTCATCCCCCTTGGTAACCAAGTCTAATCAATTATATTTCTGGAATTCTACTTGAATTTATTATTCTCCATTCCTGCCATCACTACCTCGGTTCAGGCCTCATTTTTTGTTTTGCTTTAACTAAAGCAAGAGTCTCTCTCTTTTTTGTGTGTGTGTAAGTTATACTTTTATTTTTCAGAAGCAAAAATGACAAGTGGCAACCTGCCTTTGTAAAAGACATTAAAGAATATCAGAGTAATAAGCTATCTATCTCACAGAGACAGCAGCCTGAGAAAGACTATTTTACAGCTATCAATGAAAGTTCTATTAAATAAATCTCAGAATTATATACTTTTTAGTAAATCAACAAAACAAAAATAACCACAACAAAATTATTTATAACTCATGAAGTGGTACGTGAAGAAGGAAAAAGGAAAATCTAGAAATCCACATACTGGGAGATTTCTATTAAAATCAAGGAGATTCAAACTGTTTCTTTTTGAAAATATTTATGAATATAACTAGGTTTTTCTAAATGCTTCGTTAGTAATACTCAGTCTTGTAAGTCTGGTTCCATAATAATCTATAATGTACTTCCATCAGAAGGTCCAACAATCTGCATTGAAATAAGAATGAAATCAATTAGGCTCCCAATTCCACAAAACCCTACAGTGCAAAACTTTAACAAACCCAAGGCAGGGTATCCAAGGTAAAATCGATCTGTTCCCAACCATCCAAGAAAAAGAGACAATGCAACTGCCACTTTGTATGAATAGCCATTTACATTCCTGCAAGATATGGGCTTAAGAAAACCAATTTCAGTTCCAGTGAAATGTGTTTCATTGCCACTGAAATCCTTACATGTTATGTTGGGTGCTGGAAAACATGGAACGTGAGCTATGTAGTTTGTACAGTTAACTGGCTCTTGCGTAGCATCATTTATTTTGGATCTTTACAGATATCTTGTCCCACTTTGAGGTCCTCGCACTCAAGCAACCCCTCCGGCGGCGGCTGTGGCGGCAGCCCCCCAAGGTCCCATGGTGCCTGAGACGAGCCACAGGACACTGAGGAACTAGGCGGCCGCGGCCACGCCCCCGGCACAGCCAGCCAGGAGGCCGCCATGTTGGAGACCGGCACGTCCCCCACAACCGCAAGAGTCTCTCTTGCCCTCACTATAGCTACAGTGTGATATTTCCAAGACACAAACTTGATCTTGTCACTTTCTTGTTTAAAAGTCTTCAATGGTTTCCCACCACCTTCAGGACAAATTTCCAACTTCTTAGCCTGGGATTTAGGGCCCTTTGTGATCTTGTCTCTCCAAGTTCACCTCCTACCACTTCCGTAACTCCCCACCAATGCTACAGCCACACTGAAATACTTTCATAATGGGACATGCTTTCCCTGTCATAGCACGTTCAGACAGGCTGTTCATATTGCTTGCTTGTCCTTCTCTCACTCCTTGCACTAGCTTTATCCTCATTTTCTTGGTTCCTCAAACCAAGCATTAATCATCTCTTCCGGGAAGCACCTCCCAACAAGCAACCCTCTTCTCCAGGCTGGTAGATACCTGTTTTCTGCACCCACAGTAGCCTGGGCATATCTCTATTTTCATTGTCTATTACTTCGCTATTTCCCTCTCGGAAATGGGACCTACTTTAGTGCAGAGATTCTGTCTTAACTTCTGTTGCCTCAAGACTAAGCACGAGGGCCGGGCGCGGTGGCTCAAGCCTGTAATCCTAGCTCTCTGGGAGGCCGAGGTGGGCGGATCATTTGAGCTCAGGAGTTCGAGACCAGCCTGAGCAAGAGCGAGACCCCATCTCTACTATAAATAGAAATAAATTAATTGGCCAACTAATATATATATAGAAAAAATGAGCCGGGCATGGTGGCACATGCCTGTAGTCCCAGCTACTTGGGAGGCTGAGGCAACAGGATTGCTTGAACCCAGGAGTTTGAGGTTGCTGTGAGCTAGGCTGACGCCACGGCACTCACTCTAGCCTGGGCAATAAAATGAAACTCTGTCTCAAAAAAAAAAAAAAAAAAGACTAAGCACGATATTGTAATAGGCACTCAATAAATGATCTGTAACCGGCACTCAATAAATGATCCGTAATAGGCACTCAACAAATGTGTGTTGCAAAAATGATTCAATCAATCTAGTCCAACTCATGGTGCCAATGGAGAAACCTCTTTTGGCTTCTCAGGATCACGTGACCAGCCAGTGCCATTCAATGACAGAGCCAGAGAACCCAAGTCTCCTCACTTTCAGCTCAGCACACTTTCTACCAGACTAAGTTGAACTTTAATATGGGGCAAAAGAAGTGTTAAATCGTACTGGGAAGGCAGGGATTGAAGTTTGGCCCTGAAAGAAAGAGGTGACATGGAACAGAGTGATGGTTTTAGGAGAAAGTGGAGCAAATGAAGAGAAATGGTCAAGCACATTTGATTTATTTGTCATCCTTAACATGAATGCTCAAAAGATCTCAGCCAATCTCAGGCAACTGTCAAAGAAAACAGTTCACAGCTAACATGAGCATAAAAAAGAGGGGATAGGCCAGGCGCGGTGGCACACACTTATAATCCTAGCACTCTGGGAGGCCGAGGCAGGAGGATCACTCAAGGTCAGGAGTTCAAAACCAGCCTGAGCAAGAACGAGGCCTCGTCTACTAAAAATAGAAAGAAATTAATCGGCCAACTAAAAGTATATAGAAAAAATTAGCTGGGCATGGTGGCACATGCCTGTAGTCCCAGCTACTCAGGAGGCTGAGGCAGAATTTTTTTTTTTTTTTTTTTTGAGACAGAGTCTCACTTTATTGCCCAGGCTAGAGTGAGTGCCGTGGCATCAGCCTAGCTCACAGCAACCTCAAACTCCTGGGCTCAAGCAATCCTGCTGCCTCAGCCTCCCAAGCAACTGGGACTACAGGCATGCACCACCATGCCCGGCTAATTTTTTTCTATATATATTAGTTGGCCAATTAATTTCTTTCTGTTTATAGTAGAGATGGGGTCTCGCTCTTGCTCAGGCTGGTCTCGAACTCCTGAGCTCAAATGATCCGCCCACCTCGGCCTCCCAGAGAGCTAGGATTACAGGCGTGAGCCACCGC